>QGMF01000807.1:0-16558 GCA_007821475.1 Lachnellula arida
GTGGGTGGGTTTTAGGGGGTTATTGGCTGGGGGGTGGATGTTTGGGGCGTGGGATGGGAGGGTGGTTTTCTCTTTGGGTACCTACCTAGGTACCTATGGATGGAGGATTTCTAGCAGATGGATGGGTTGCGGTGGTGATATCGAGAGGATATGTGTATGTACTGCACGAGCTGCATTATCTAGAATTAGAAGTCTTGCTCTTACGTAAAACGCACGCTCTTGACTCCCTCGAAAGCAAAATTGGGAGGTTGATCATGTCATGGTGTCTGATTAAACCGAGTGTGAATTGAAGCAGCCTCAACTAGTGTGGAAAACTTTTCATTCGCCGCTGGGGAGTTCGCAAATGAATGCAGACATGAATGAAGCTACGAAATAATATCCTTGCGCCTCTACACCTCTCGATACAGAGAGCAGGTCAGTGCGATTTCCCTTGCACAAATACCAAAAGGCCCCGACATGCATTCATTATCGCATACCCCCCTTCCTATATCCAACAATCCAAGCATACCTCCGTACCCGACATACAAACCTCCAACCATGCATCTCAACCTCATCATCCTCACCTCCTCCCTCCTGCTCGGAACTACCTCCAGCGCCCCCAGCCCCAACTAGCATTACACGCTCGTCTTCAACCTCAAATGCACAGCCGGTCCCAGCGCCGCTGACTGTTTAAACCAGTTCGGCGCCAAGTGCGACGATAAGGGCATTATTCTGCAGGATCCCGGTGCTGGTGCTGCGATGAATGGGTCTTGTAGTGGTATTTATAGGGCGTGTTATTGTGAGAGCGAGTAAGTTGAGATTTCTGAAACTGTTTGATGGGGGGTTTTTCGAGAGGAAGAAGTAAGGCTGATTTATATATGAGTGCGATCGTGTGCTAAAGGTGTTGGGAATTTAATTTTCAATGGCACGGCGTCGGTTCTGAACTCGATAGCTGGTACGGACTCTTTCGTCGCCCGTTTCGGATGGTGTTGGGGCTTTGAAGGATGCTGCATTAGTTATAGCAGCTAGTAATTGTTCAAGGTCCCTAAGCATGCTTTGCTTTGGTGTTGCTATCAAGTGATTTACTTTGTATCCAGTTCTTGTCCACGTGACGCCCCTTTTCTAATTCTCGCTTCACGTCGAAGCGGTCGAACAGGTAAGTATTCAGAACATGAACATGTGCACCAAGTACAAGCTTGTTTCTTTTATATTTTGAATAATCTAAGAGTGTGGTAATGGTTGACGCTAGTTGTGGGGAAGAAATTAGACACATACCTGCACACTCCTAAAACAAGCCAGGATAGAAAGTGAATGGGACCCACACATGGCCGCACAACTTTGAGCAGCAATCTCTGAATTCACATATACTTTGATAGGACTACAAAACCTGCTCTTTGCTTACCCCACTAGAATGACATAATTCACAGACAGACCGGTAAGGCAATAAGGCCCGCACAGAGGTGGCTACCTGCCTATAAAAGAGGAATCCCCCACGAAAATAAACACCTTCAACATCAACCTCGATCTGCATTTTAACCTCAACCTCAGGTCTTTGACTTTGATCAACCCACGTTCGTTACTCGTATTATCATATCGCAATCGTTTCCCTTGCAAACCACAATCCCCATCTCGACAAATCGCAAAAATGGGATCTGCTCATTCTTACCCCGCCGGCGCTATTGGTGTCGAGCGCAAGCGTTCCATCCCCTTTGCTTTGGCCAAGGACTTCACCGAGTAAGCAATGTTCATGTCCCTTCAATTTCCCTATTCAGCCAGATCCTTGGGTTCCAAGTCTCCCTTCGATTCCTGCGGTCCCCTCCGAGAGAGACGTGTGATTGATCATTGCTAACTTTGAGACCTTGCCTTACAGACTCGACAACAGTGCACCAGTCCTCCGCGATGTCAATGCTACCGGGGACTGCAGCTCAACCACCACTGTAGTTGTCACGAGCAGCACGAGTGAATGCACCGATTCCTCCACCAGTGCGGCTGAAGTCGTCTCCTCCAGCGCGTACGCCTTGTCCTCGAGTGTCGTCGTCTTCACCACCTCCAGTGAATACAGCGTCGTTCCCCCCACCGACTCTTCAACCATCGCCGCCGCTTCCACCTCTTGCACCACCTCCAGCATCGCCGTCGTCGTCCCGACTACGCTGACCAGCCTGATCGTCCCAACTACTGCTGCCCCGGCCCCTTACACTTACAGCAACGCTACCCTCAGCACGGTCCCGTCAACCAGCGTTCTGTCTTCCGCCGCTGTTGTTACGCCTTCGTCCTCGCCAAGCAACACTACGATCCCGTACAGCATGGCTGGTAAGGGCATGGACAAGGGCTTTACACTCACTGGCCTTGCTCTCATCGTCGGTCTCGCCATTCCAGCTCTGCTGGTCTAAGGCATTGCCACGGAATGAGCAGTGGGAGTGAATTTGATGGTGTTGGGAGACTGTTTCCTGCGGGATACAGTAGAGTTGGCTTGTCAATTGGTCGTTGGTGGTGTTTTCTTCAGGAGCTTTGATTTTGAGCTTGGGAATCTGGATACTTGTGCCTTTGATAGCTAATTTGTGGCAAAGGAAAGAATCTTTCTAGGTTGGATCGATTGATAACTGGGGAGAGCAAACTTGTACTTTTAATAGGGAAAATGACAATGCCATCATAACAAAATAACTTCCCGTTTATGAATGCTTGACGTGATCTTTCCTTATACTTCTGGATACTATCCTTGTAAACAACTTTAAGAGTCTAACATGCACCCTTACTCAGCATGCTCCTTGCTAAAAACTTGAACCGTAAAATCCATAACGGCTGCTCCAGTCAATTCACCCATCCATTAGCGCTACTCGTACAATGCCTCAAATCCCGTGAGACATTTACATTTCCCAACACCAAAAAGATCCTAACGGCTCAACTCGCAACCCAATCACAAATCTCTCTACTATCCTCATCCTCTATCACCTCACGGTACCCTTCCAACAACATTCGCAATGCCGAGCTCCTTCACAACCCCGGGCCCCCACCCAACTCCTCCTAGGCCTCACAACGGCAACCACATCCGCGACGCCTCCTCACCACCACCACCACCACCACCACCCCCCAAAACCTGGCACCCAACAACCTCCGCCCTCATCTTCATAACCATAGCCGCCCTCGCCCTCTTCTGCTTCGCCATCGGCTGCATAACCGCCTGCCGCGTCGCCTACCGCCGCAAGCGCACCAACGAGGAACACAGAGAGCGGGCGCGGGCCTTTTACCGGCAGGGGGCGCAGCGACGGGGTGTGGTGCAGCGCGAGGAGGCAAGGAAGGATGGTTTTGTTGGGAGGGAGGAGTTTGAGTTTCCTTCGCGTCCGTATAGGGCGTATGAGGGTGCGAGGGGGGGTGTGCATGGGGAGAGTTATGAGATGTTTTGATAGGGGGGTGGATGTGGGATGAGGTGGAAGGGGGGGTTTATGGGTGTTGGGAAGGAATGGGGTGTGATGTTTGGGTAGAGGTAGCTCATAATGTTTGCTTGTGGGATTTATATAATGTATTGATGAACGTAACATCGCTTCTTCCTGCTTGTTTAAATCTCATCGAACTTCTTTTCATAACTAACGAGATACAGTCACCTCCCCCCCTTGATGAAATCATGTTAAACTTTCTACATTTCGCCAAAGACCAATATTTCATTCATTATCACTTGCGCGTAACGAGAGCCTTAATAAGCACCCTAGCACTCTATCCGCCCCCTCCCTCCACCTATTCCAACCCCCTCCCCTCCCCCTCTCCACCCCACCAAAAGTCTTCCCAAACTCCACAAAACATTTTTTGGGGTCCAGCGTCGCCCTACACCTACACCTGCAAGGTTTCCCAGTAGCAAAAGATGTAGTCTGTAGAGATAGCACTTACTCGTCTGCACACATGAGCTCAAGAGGGAGTCTCAGGAATTCTCGTTTGAAGCTTAAGCTTTGCGTTTGCGTGGCGTGGGTTCTGCTGGAGGGGGGATGGGCATGGGGATGGGGAGAGATGGACGCGGGCGATGCATAGGACTGAGGATTAGTATGGTGCCGACGTTCATGCTGATGACGGTGCCGAGATTCATGCCCATTTTATTTTGTTATGGAGACGGGAGGTTTATGGTGGACCTTTGTTCTTCAGTGTTCACTTCGTTATATCATGGGGTTGCTGAGGTTCTGTTTTGTTTTTACAGGGTCTGTTTGGGCTTTGCATTTGATAATGATGGATGCTGCGCGTAATGTTATTGTTTTTATAAGGTATCTTGCTTCGGAGCTCACAAGTAAATGAATTCAGGCTGAAATGTATTATTCAAATCAGTGTCTAATCATTACTTTGCAAGTTTTGGGAGTGTGAAAATGAGGACTTGAAACTTAGTTTCAGCAAAGTTTTGACCCAAGCAAACTCCCTAAGAACAAGCTACAGTACACTATATCATGTGGTAGCCTGGGAGACGGGTTTATCGCAGTCTGAAACGACGGATACCAGCCAATGTCTCGGGGAATTCTTCTCCCTTGCATATGACTGAACCAACGCTAAAAGTCCATTCCAAAGGGCAAAAGAGGGCGGCGGGGTACACTCCTGCCTGAATGTGCTGCCAGTTTGTGTTATGTTGCCCAATCTCCAAATACTTTGAATATAAATAAGAATCGGGAGCCGAACCTCAAGCACAGAACAATGAACAAGTTACGGAGATCGTTCAATCGAAGTAGACCAGACGACAGGTGTCAGAGACGGAAAGCGGTTGTGTTAGGGAGAGTTGAGGATCTCATCGAACATTCCCCGAAGGAACAAGGCTGGCTGCTGTATCATCTTTGGAAATATGCGAAGATTCGGAGGTGAGTTGAGCTTCGTAAGAGCTTTACTGATGAGCAGAAAAGTACTCCGTATATGTTAATAATTTCACGCAGCTCTTTTGCCATGTCTCAGTCCACACAATACTTGGAGGACATATATATATCCCCAGACAAAATAAGGATACCTGGAGCATCTTGCGAAGGGTGCTTAGAGAATGAAAAGAAGGCGAGAGCCCATAATGAGGTGGAAGCAGCAGCAAGACGGAAAGATTTAGCGGAAAGGGCGAGACAAAGGGAGCTGCTGAAGCAGAGACAGCAGGAAGATGAACTTTCCATGGCAACAGTACAAGCAACCACGAAGCGGTGTCCGGGCCAAGGGTGTAACTTACCTATTGAGAAGAATAGAGGCTGTCAGCATATGACATGTAAGTCCCCACGTTTATCATATCATATCTAGGGGTCAGAGTAGGAATGTGAATCCGGTCTTTCAGGCGACTTACCAATATCACCAGGCTCTGCATGTAGGCATCAATTCTGCTGGGCCTGTATGCGTAACTGGTCTGGTCATGGCACAAATTGCCTTCCAGTTTGAGTCTGCAAAGTCGGTCAACTTTCCAGAGCAGGTTCTGGAACTGGGTACTGACCGTTCTTGTAGGCATAAAATGTAAAGCGGAGTTCTGCTGGGAGTGCATGGTTGATTACGACAACATACGCCGTCATGACAATTCATGGCACAAGAGGAGCTGCAAGTTTCATACAGATAATCTGCTTTAATCGGAAGATGAGGAGATTGAAGCCGATGGAGTTGAAGTGCTAGAAACGGACTTTAATTATAATCGAAATAAGAGATGCGGTTGTTCTCCATCAGTCGGCAATCAGTCGTTAATCTCGTGCCAAAGGTCACTGAAGGGTCTTAGTATATCTCCGGCGAACTCATCCGTCCAGACGCCAGAGAAACCGCCGCACAGAAGGAAGTAGGTTTGGTACTCGATATTTAAGCCATGGTGTCGCGACTTGCGGTTCGTCAAAAATTGATCTTGACCAACAACTGGACGATTTTCTTCTCCATAAGGCCTACTCCGGCTCAAATGTGTCCCACGTCGGTCAGATGTTTTGCAACCAATCAAGCAACAACGAAATTGAAACCATCGCCCACCAACGCGAAAGACGGTATTTCTTCCAGGAAGCGAAACTTGGTGGTCCCGTGTCAGAATCCTCACTGCTCGGTTGAACACGGTATGGTATATTCGCTAGAAATGCTTTCGACATCGATATCACCGGCTCATCCGGTATTGGGGCGGCTGGTAGCCTGGTATGAATCTGATAAAGGTCACCAAATCAGTGCTGGCGGAGACGGGCCAAGGTGACCACCAGAGGTTCGAGGGATAGTGTCGGAGGGCCTCCGACCTGCTCAAAACGGGACATCTCTAACCTCTAATGGAATAGAGAAAAGTTTGAGTGTTACTTCGTAAAAGTTAAAAGTCGCAAATCCCTTCTCTTTATTATTAGACTTTCGCTGACGACGTGCCAAGTGAGTGCCAAGTGCATCGTGTAGTCGGCATATTTCTGGGAGAACATGAGAATGACTCCGTAGGAAGGCGAAAATGTACATGGAAAAATGAAGGAAAATGACATGGCTGTCTATGAGCACGCGCAAAGGTCCCAGTAGTTGAGTACGCAGTCCTATTGATATTCAGAACGCGCATTTATCGTGAAGTCGAGATGCCTGTTCCGACTGCAGGAAAATTCTTAGATACATATGCTGACTAATGCCGCCACGTGATCATGAGGGGTAAAATAACCCCTCCTCCTTTCTTCTTCTTTCGGCTCAACACTAACCAGTGACTCTAGTATGTTGCATCGTGCTCTGTGTAATCTTCGAGTGTTGCCTTCTATATTCCCCCTTGTTGCTATTCCCCGTTGTTGCTTATACCTCTATCAAACATTGTCGAGAGACCAACACTACCGGTAGTTTGGCCCCCTTCGCTCACTTCCAAACCAGATGAAGTTGAGCTACTTAGTCTCCTTGTATCCATCAAGCAGAGCCCTGGCCTCCTGTAACATTGCTTCGAGATCTGCGTCCCAAACCCACTTTTGGTTTAGGCCTACTCTTGCCCTCAGCTCCTGGTTGATTTGTCCTTGTCCTTCCAAGTCAAGTAACAAGCCCTGTTTCCGGGATCTCTTTATGAGTTCTTGACCTCTGGGACGTCTTATTTGGTCGTACACTGAGAAAGCTTGCCTGATACCATACGGTGGCTTGGTCAGATTTGGGCCCAGCAGACCTGCGAGGAGATGAACATCTTCTATGGCGAAGCCAGCTCCTGCATCTAGGTGACTGTAATCAATATCTCGAGTCAGTATTGGCTAAACTGGTAGAGCTTGGGAGTTGACAATGTCTCATGAGTGGTCAATCACTAAGAATGTAGACAACTCCTGAGACACCGATAGTAGGAAAATGTTCTCCGGAAAGATGACTTACGGGGTAGATGCGTGCGCTGCATCCCCCAAGATACAAAAGTTGCCTTTGACATATGTCCTTGCTGGGATTAGATCAAACAAAGCCCATTTCTCGGGGTCTTCGATCAGCTAGAACATCGTCATCAGTAAAGAATCAAAAGTGGGCCGGGCAGACATACCTCTAACAATTTTATTGACTTGTCTCCCCAGCCTTTGAAGTCTCTCAGCAGCACGTCTCGTGAGCTAGGAATAACCCACTGCCTCTGCTTCCAAGGAGTTCCTCTAGCATCTTTGAAGGCCACCATATTCAAAGCCTTTCCGTTCCGGATCGGACATGTCAGAATATGACCTCCTTGGCCTAGATACACTTGCCGATTTTGAACCTCCGGTCCGACTGCCTTGATCGCTTTGTTCATGTCCACCACCTTTCTGTACGCGTATTTCCCACTGTATACGGCATTCGCGCCTCTGTCATCTTCACCCAGTAGGATGCGGCGACAAGCTGAACGGATGCCGTCACACCCAATAACAGCATCAACATGGACTTCCGTCCCATCTTCGAATCTCACTCGCGTCTTTCCAGGTTCGTCCTCGTCATCACCCTCAACGTCAATGACTCGCTTCCCAAACTTCACTCCCACGGTCTCGGGGAGCAAATCAATCAGTCTTGCTAGAAATTGCGCCCTCGAGGCACTGCAAGGCACAAACCCTTTCTCGCTTTTCATTTCTGCGATCATGTGCCCCGCTTTAGGGCCATCTCCGTAGCGAATATCATACAAAACCTCGGCTTTCTCCGGCCACAAATTCGCGGTCTTGACGGCATTGTATGCCTCTGTAATCTTCGGCGAAATGAGATCCATCGCCTTGACAGCATTTGGTCCGAGTCCTACGCCCGCTGAGATCTCCGAGAACTTGAGACGAGACTCGAAAATCGTGAGGTGGATATTGGGGTTGTGCCCTGAGAGAGCAATAGCGAGGGTGACGCCCGCTATTCCAGCGCCAATTATGGCTATTGAAAGGGGCTGATCCGAAGACATCTTTGGTCTGATTTTGGAGATCGAAAATTCTGGAGAAGCAGTGGAAGAAATACCTACCTATAGCCTTGTGTTACATACAAAACAATAATCACCTGATGAAGGGTTGCCGTATGCCGTATGCCGGCAGTCGTAATAGCGTTGAGTCGCCACCGCAAAGATCAGGCCATATTTCTGTCACACATCCCTTCTGTGATGCACCATTTGCATCCTTATCACAATGCAAGATTTGAAAATCGTACGAGCCGGATCTCGTTAGGGTTTCAGTTTGATTTGTGCGACGAATCGGACCGTACCGTTCCAGCCCGGCAGCCCTGTTGATTTTCATGTCCCACAGTGGGAAAATCTCCTGGCCAGGCGTCGGGTATTTTGTCTATTTTGAGCATTTTAACGATTAATATGACGAAAATGCTTCAGCCCAGACTACTTACTACTTGGCTGATCAAATCCACAGACTCGACTTCTTGATATGGAGCCAGAGGGAGGTCCCGGCGCTGTCAATCGGCGGGGTTGCGATCTGGTGGATGTCTTAGATTGGGGTACAGCAAGCACAAAATACTCCATAAAAAGGTACGAGTATGCAGGCGGGTGTGCTCAGGGTGGCGATTACTACTGTACTGCTTTGCTTACATAAATGTCAGCTGGAAGTTCTGGAACTAGGTCTTCTGACTGCCTGCTCCATTGATATACCCTCGAAAGCATTAGCGTCATTCGTGAAAGCTCACCAGGAGCAATGAGTGGTCATGACTCCCATACAGCTACACAGCACGATCGTAACCGCCAGTCTCAACCACTCTAGAGATTTCTTCGCCATGTTGTTCCCTCGACGGGGATCCCCCATTTTTAATGGAAGGCCGACTACCAGGTGTTTTTCAAGGCTGCTTAGCTCAGACGATGGTTGCGAGCAGCGGGAGATAAGTGAGACCTGTGAGTGAGGTCTTCTGAAGCCGCGTGGAGCGCGTTAAAGAATTTGGGACTTTGTATGAGACTTGATGATTAGTAACTCATAAACCCTGCAATACTAATCAATCAATAGGCATATTATTCAGACCTTCATGTACACAAGGTGTACGGAGTAAGATGCTTCAGCGTGTCAAAGGTATAATAGTCACGTGTGAATGCATAGAGAGGATAATTGTGCAACTGCCCTTTTTTTAATCGAGCCACAATATGAATACTTCTCCGATTCATAAGTACCCTATCATCTTCAGTATGTAATTTCATGCCAACTTAATGACTAGAGAATGTAGCTACTTTCGCAAGTTAAAGATTTGAGGTTTTTGGGGTTTCTCCGCCTATAATTTTAGCGAGTTATGGGCTTGAAATGCCCAAACTGCGGGGTCGTGCACAGATGTTGATCTTGTTCAGCGATCTCTTCGCCGGTTCCTTCAGAAACACCAAGCTCAATAGGTACTACTTTGCCCAGAACGGTATTTCAACAAGATCTCCCTTCTCCCTGCTCGGTGAAAGGTAGACTAGCAGACAGTATACACCTTCTCTCACCATCTCAAGCCTCGCGCACACCGACGAGTGAACTTCTGAATCCTCCTGTCCAAGACGTCGAGGATTGATGCCGACAGACCTCAACGGCTTCATGTCCTACATAAGTTATCTCATTCCGGTGGCTTGCCAGGGTGAATGCTGGTTCAGGTACCAAACTCTTGGAGACCAAATAAAACCGTTCTATCCATTGGACGCCCGGTTTCACGACTCATCGGCAGTGTATGCATTCATGGGCTCGAAGGATGCGCACGTTTTCTGGCCGCGGGCAGTATAGTAATCAAATACATCGCACTCCACCTCCGAGATATCTCTCGGATATGGAGATATTTTGGCTCAAGTGATGCATGTGCAAATCCAAAGGCGTCCGCCACAGTATGAATCAGCATTTTAGCCCCTTTGCAAGTCGCAGGCAGATCTCAACGCATCGTCATTTTAGTCCGTTTGAGACCCAGCCCGCCTTTCATTCAAGATAGGTATATAAAGCCTTCTTTCCTTTTTCGACCATCTTTTTATTCGACTTTCATCGTCTCAAAGCCCCAAGTCTTCAGCGATCTTCTCCCGTCTACATCAGATCGCGATCATTCCACAGTCAAATTGCATTCATTACCTGCAATACCTTCCTCCATATTGGACCCCTCAAGATGCATTGCTCCATTTATCGTGGTGTGGAAGAAGCGGGCAAGAAGTACCCGCTTGAGCTGCCTACTGAGCTTGGTCCAAAAGAGATTCTCCTGAAGATAACTCATGCCAGTCTATGCGAGACCGATGTCCACTTTCTTGCGTCAGGAATGGCACTCGGCCACGAGGGAGTCGTGTCACCCAATTCATAGTCGGAGATCGTGCTGGTGCAGGCTACATCAGAAATGTAAGTGGTCCCTTTCACTAGAATTTGGTGGAACTATTTGCTGACCATTCGCATTATAAAGTTGAGGCCATTGCAAGTATTGCTTAAAAGGAGAAGATGTGTATTGCTATGAACGCAGTGCCTATGGCGAAAAGGATCACAACACGGCCACTTTCGGTGATTATTGTGCGTTGATCTCTACTCCTGCATTAGGTGAACACTGAATTATTTTCAGATATTGGTCTTGAAACCTACCCCCACAAGATTCCCGACAATCTACCTTCGGAATTGGTTGCACCACTCCAGTGCGTTAGTGCAACAACCTACTCAGCGATTGTTCAATCCGTGAAACCCGGGGGTCGAGTGGCATTCTGGGAATTGGAGGGTTGGGCCACCTCGCAATCCAATTCTCAGCTAAGCTGGGCAGCCTGGGCTACGAGACCATGGTGTTTTCTTCGAGTGCTGACAAGAAGGCTGAAGCAAAATCCTTTGGAGCTTCTGAGTTCTACCTTCTCAGCGAGCCCGAGAAGATCTGAAAGCCAATCAATTTGTTAATTGTCGCCGGAAGCAAGTATCCAGAATGGTCAAAGTGAGTTTCTTTTACCAAATCAACGACAGATGCTTACAAAGAGTAGATTCATGGAGAAACAAATCCTTGCCCGTACTGCTACTACCATTCCACTTTCTGCTGAAGCTTTGGCAAAGCTGAATTCCGGGAAGCTGAGGTATAGATGTGTTCTGATGGCGGCAAAAGCCCGCAATTTGGATATTCAAGTAGGTTTTATGGCTAAATATCCATTTAGGAAAGCAGTAAGTAGGTTGCAATGACCGTCAGGCGAAATGGTTCGTAGAAGCAATAAAGGAAATAGGTTTCTCTTCTGAACTTTCAACTACCACCACCCACCAAGCATCAATAACGTCTGGCATACTTGCAGATAGCTTGTGGTAAAGCCGTCGTAAATTTAGAATCAACTCAAGTTAACTTTACGCAGTGCAAATGATTGCAACTCTTAGCGTGGCTAATTACAAGCGGCAACGGAATTAGAAGACTGCTATTAGGAAGGTCTATGCCAAGCGCAGAGATTTACAAAAGAGGGTTTTGGTTTTGCTCACCTTTGCTAGCTACCGAGAGTTACGAGAGTTACACAAAAGGGAGTGCCGCTTTTTCTGTTTGGAAGTTGTAAGCAGAAAGCAGCAAGTGGCCCGTGCATGCATATTGTACGAATCTCAGCACTTCACTTCTCACTTCTTCATACATATACAGTGAAAACCGACTGCCATACGCAATCCAAATAGAAGGATAAGAGATATGTCGTGTACCTAATAAACATCACCGAGATGCAAGCAAGTCAACCAAAAACCGCTCTGGGAATTGAGAACTTCTCTGAGCTTACTCTGGACGACCCGGCGTTCATCGATTCACAACCTTCGAAGAACCCCTCATCACCATGCTCGGTATATAGCGACTATGGCAGCATTCCAGACGAAGATCTGATTAACATTGACTCTAATGGAAATGCACCTCAAGCTCCAATCGACAATGCCTTCACTCACCAGGCTGTGTCACGTGATTCTTCCAACGCTGGTCTCATAGATGACGATCTTTGGAGGCGTTTGGAGGGAGTATTCCGTAAGGAAGTATTCTATTATTATTCATCAAGGCTAACTCTTACTAGCCATACTGCCAGACGGTTTGAAATTTGCTTCGTTTCGTGTTGCATATGAGATTACTCGCGTCTTCCAACACGTTGAAGTTCAGGTGCCATGGCCAGACATCAGATTTCCTCCAAATCATGTATTAGAGAACTATGATAAGCTTTGGAATTTCTTAGCGGATCTCGACATTTTGAAAGACAAAGTGCTACCCGAAAAGAGCACCCTAGAGGCGTGGGACGTTGCAGTTGATGACTATCAAAAAGGATCACATGGCGTTGTTCTGGCTGGCTCTCTTCGTTTCAACCCTGACTCTGGCGGCCCTTTCTTCTGCTTTCAACTAAAGCCTCTAAAGCTTGATCGGTCTCACCGTATAGGCAGGCGGCTTGGTCATAGCCGATTCATAGAAATCGACATGCCATGTTTACTGGTAAGCGGTCTACCAAAATCCATCCCCACTAGGCTTCTGAATCAGACCCAAAGAGTTGTTTGGAACTGGTTCTGGCATCAGCAGCATGTCTTGTTTGGATATTCTTGGAAGCCTTTCTTTGTGAAAGATGTTGAAAGCAGGAGCCCCAAAGTAGAAAAGAGTCGACCGATAGAAAGAGAAGATGATTTGCATCGCGTATACTTCTTTGCAGTTGCTGGTCGTGGCCTCAAGAAGGTTAGCGATCCACTTCAAACCCCACCCGAAACGCAAAAACAACTTGAAATTCCTATTGGTAGTCTATTAGATATGATCCGACCGTTTCAAGAGAATACGGCGCAGCCATATTTGAAGCTTTTTGCTCGTACTTCACTAGGTTGGTTATCTTTACTCTGGGCTTTGTAAGACGTTTGTTGACAATTGTGGAGCACTGTCGAGGAACATAGCTACTCTTGTGCTCGAGCAGACACAGATCAGATACGGCGCGGACATCAAGCCTGAAAGGCATGACGACTATGATCAACTCGAGAAACAAGGGCAGGACTCTCAAATTATGACAGATGGTGCTGGGCGTCTATCCCCATCATTTGCCAACAAAGTCAGGCAATTGATCGGTATTTCATACCACCCCTCAGCCTTCCAGGGCCGAATTGGGAGCGCGAAAGGTCTATGGGTTGTGGACTACAACGATACAAGCAATGAAGATTGGATTGAGATATCAGACTCTCAACGGAAATGGAATGATAGGCAAGGAAACCATCCCGAGGCCCACCATTCAAGTCACCGGACGTTCGAAGTGCTTGAATATACGCGTCCATTGAAGCCTGCGAAGCTGAATATGCAAATGCTTCCTATCTTCATAGCGCAAACCAAGAGCACCGACCTTTTGCGTCAGACCCTCAAAACGCTGATGAAACAAGGTATCTGGGGAGAATTCTCTAAACTCGTGGAAGCTTTCAAAGACCCGTTACTTCTTCAACAATGGACAAAACGAAGCAATGCAAATACCAACGATATACTGAGAACTGGCAAGATTCCTTACAGGGCAGGTATGCCAATATCATCCGAAGATCAATTGTTCATGATGTTGGATGCTGGATTTACAACAGATAAGAACTCATTTATGAAGCGATTGGCCAGAAGTCTGCTCATAAACAGGCTGAATGAGTTTGGAAGGAAACTGAACATTCCTCTTGCCCGTTCTACTAATGTTTATATCATGGCTGATTGGTGGGGAGTTTTACAGCCAGGCGAGGTCTACTTGGATTTCTCTTCTTTCGTGGATGATGAGACAGGAATTCAAGGGGAGCGTTTGGCAGGCCGGGAACTTTTAGTTGCGAGGTCGCCAGCGCATTTTTCAAGTGATATTCAGAAGGTAAAAGCTGTTGTGAGGGCCGAATTAATGGGCTTGAAAGATATCATGATCTTCTCTACCAAGGGAAGCCACCCTCTCGCAGACAAACTATCGGGCGGCGATTATGACGGAGACAAGGTCTTCGTTTGCTGGGAGCCTTTGATCGTTGACGGTTTTACGAACGCCGCTGTCCCAGCGAAGCCTGAATTGGCCAAAGAAGGGTGGATCAGTAAGGATAAAACGACATATGCTGAGTTAGTGCGAGACCAGAAGGATCCTGTACAGCACTTCCTTGAAAAGTCCTTCGAGTTTAATATGCGAGAAACAATGCTCGGGATCTGTACAATCAAGAAAGAAAAGCTATGCTACCATTCAGGAACAATCGACAGACCGAACGAAATCTACTGGCATACCCTCCTGAGCGAGCTTGTTGACCAAGCAAAATCGGGCACCTCTTTCGACGAAAATAGCCTCAAACGATTCGTGAAGCAATTCGGCCCCGCTCCGTCACCCGAGCAAATATACAAACGCGATGACCCAGTATTCCCTGATATCCCCGCACATATCATTGACTTCCTAGCATCCGAAGCAGAAAAGCTCATAGGAGAATGCAAAGCAGAATTCCACGCCGCAATTCCCGATCCTCCGCATTGGGATGAAGATCTTGTTCGTTGCTACAAGCACGCGAGGAAAATCGAGAATGAAGATTGGAAGTCCCTGCTCGACCAGCTTGACAAGGACATCAAAGAAGCCAAGCCTCTATTGGCCCGGAAATTCCGACGGGATGATGAATCTGGACAAAGTTTTACCCCCAATCTACTCGCTGCCTTTGAAATATACCAGGAAATCCAACCTCAGAGTACCAATCCATTAGCTCAGCAGCTCCAAGACCCATGCTGGGACCCGGAAACTACACAATGGGCATTGCTGCGCGCCTCTGCACTTTTCGCGTCGTTTTCGAAGTCCTCGGTGTCTAGCTATGTCTGGTGGTTAGCGGGACGACAGCTAGCACACTTGAAAGCTGGTTGCAGCTCTCGAGGGGTTCATGCCGTAACTTCCGGGATGTACATATCCAAAAAGACGAATAACAGTATGATTAGCCGCCTTCGGAGCGAAAATCAGGGACCGGTACTAGCAGCCGTTTTGGATGAAGACGACTTTGTTGACGAGACTTGACGATAGGAGCTTTTGGTAATTTTCTACATAGCGTAGTATTTGGAGGAGAAGATATTATGCAGTCCTATTTTATAGGAAGTACAGGATATTTCCATTGAAACAGCTGTTTGATGGTGTTTGCGATTGTGAATTTTTCTTTACAACTAAACATCGCTTAATAGGTACCGAAGCTTGTGCTCTAAACAGCGCGTACATAGATACGGAGTACACAATTGGAAACTCAGGCTTGTGAATAAGGAGTTGCAGATGCTGGTTCAACACGGCAGGTATTCGGGTCGGGCAATGACAAACTAGATAGCCGCCAACGAATATACCACATGTCTATAGTAATATTATATAGCTGTGTATGCATCTTCGGGGCTGTTCGTACATACCTATCCTTTCCTCCGGCCAGCCTAACCATTTTGGCCAACAGCATCATCTCAAGAGAGCTTTTAGGTGATTTGAACTAAGTAATCTAAGAGAAATAAATCAACGCATCCTATTGTGCCTACTATTTACAAGTCTTGCTAGAGTATACGACTACTCTCGCTTATACTATTAATTTCTATAAATATAACTCTCGGTATAGTATTGTCAGACTACTATATTCTTCTTTAGCTTTTATTAAGTCTCTATATATTTGCTATACTAGATTTCCTTTGAAATTTCTTCTAGCCTCCGGGTTTATTTATTGAAGGAGTATAATCTTAGAATATAAGAATAAGTACTATAGTTTAAAACCTTTAAATTATATAAAATTAAGAGTTTAAAACTCTTAAGCTTATATTATAACTAATAGAAATAAAGTATAAGTAAGTAATAAAGTTTAAAACTTTTAAATTATATAAAATTAAGAGTTTTATTCTTTTAAGCTTATAGTATACCTAGTAGAACTTAAGTATAAAAATAAGTATTAGAGTTTAAAATCTTTAAATTATATAAACTTAAGAGTTTTATTCTCTTAAGCTTATAATATATTTAATAGAACTAAAGTATAAAAATAAGTATTAGAGTTTAAAACCTTTAAATTATATAGAATTAAGAGTTTAAAACTCTTAAGCTTATAATATATCTAGTAGAAAACTAAACGTATAGCTTTCTTAATTGCTTTCTTACTATCTATTTAAGTATTTTATATAGTTTATTATACTTTATAGTATTATACTATAGAATCTATATATTTTCTTATTTATTTTACTATTCTATAAAATATCTATTTACTAGATTAACTAGAGATTAAGTACTTTCTAGTTTTTAATATTTAATTATATTCTAAATATCTAAGTTCTTATAAGATATTTAGAAAATATATAAAGATCGGATAAAAGCTAAAGTTCTGCTTAGCGATTCTAATTTACCTTAGTGTTA
>QGMF01000808.1:0-16552 GCA_007821475.1 Lachnellula arida
GTAACGGACTACACTTCCAAGTGTAGCAACCCCGTGTGATACATCGACAGAGTCTTCAAGTCAAACCCTTACGACAGCCTAGCTCCAGCGGGATCTAGTCTGAGCCGGCCTTCCAGGGAAGACCAGAAAGCATAATCGTTACACTATACTAGTTAGCTTATATATTAGAGTCTCTTAGAATATAGCTTAGAAGATATCCTTTTTTCACTACTCTAATATATAATCACTCTAATAATAGCTATATAATAGATAGCACTTATATTATAAAAATATACTAGAAGTAAGCTACTTTAAAAAGAGTAACTAAGAATAAGATACTTAATATAATAAATAAGTTTACTAAGATATAATAGATACTAAGCTATATTATAAATATTAAAAGAACTAGACTAGACTAGACTCTAAGTATATTAGAGAATATAAGAATACTTAACTTATAATAATATTATTAAGATAAAGAGATTTAAAAGTATTATTTAAGAAGACAAAGTTTTTACTTAACTTATATAACTTTAAAAAGTATATAGTGCTTTCTAATTAGTTTAAAATAGGAGATAATAGAATATAAACTAATACTATAGCTAGTACTACTAACTTTAAATAGACGCCGCATAGGCTATTAGCCTAGATCGGACTATAAATAAAATAAATAAATAAACAAACTTATTAAACTAGGAGAATCTTAGGTGAGATATTAAAAGGCATTGTAATATACTACCTATTGCGCAAATAGCTATATAGTAGCTAGGAAACAAGAATAAACTTACTAGACGTTGTCTAGTAGAAGAGTAAGGGAAATCGGAGAGTCGGAGTTCTATTAGCTTTTCTTTATTACAGGCCAACGAATGCGTATAGCTAATAGCTACGGTGATAGTAATCTCATTGATTCCGAATAAGCGCTGAAAGAATGAAGCATCTCTGGAGTAAGGCCGTATTTGGCCTTAGTCTCTCTATTGGCTCCCTTCTCGATCAAGCAGTCTATCATCCTTGTGACGCCTTTCTGGTATGCAAAGTGAAGCGGCGTCATACCTTCGCTATCTTGAGCGTTTATATCCGCTCCCTTGTCCAAGAGAAGTCCGAGAACCGCAGGAGAATAGCGCTGTGCAGCAAGGTATAGCAGCGTCTGCCTCTTGAAGTTAGTAGTGGATATGTCGAAGTCATTGTCAGCCTTGTGGTGACCAGGAAATGCTGTGTCATGCAACGTCGCCACATGGGTTGTTACCTCCATTTAAGCGATCAAGGGTCCAAAGTCATGGTCACGGTAATTACAGCGTAACTTATCGAGCGTATTTAACTTTCGTACTCAAGGCTGTGGCTCCTGAGAATCTAGGGCTCATAACTTCCGGATAAAGTAAGAATAACTAAAAGTAGAGAGGATCTGCATGCATTAGCGTCAAGCTCTAGTCGGAGGGGAGGTAATAATGAACCGCGGCAATTCTTTAAATGAACGGCCCCCTTCATACCCCCCTGTTAAATCCTGCCATGAAAGTGTACATATACTCATATAGTGTTTTCATATTTATTTCACGCCGAATACTTTGCACAGTTATATTGCTATCTTCCCGGCCCGCCACTCTGTACACCTATGAATTTTAGCGCAGGTGTCACCGCTTTCTAGAACCAGAACCCTCGATTCGAATAGAAACAACGCCAACTTAACAGGGTGTCGTCTTGTGACTGCTGATATCTTATCGTTGAGCATACAAGGCAGACACGTATTACTCTGGAGTATGAACGATGCCAATGGTCGCTTGAGCAGCGACTGCGAGCTCGCTGAACAGGGAGAATCAACCGACCTTGAAGCAATGACCGGAACCGACCATGGCGAAATATTCCAGCCTACCTTATCGGCAGATGCTCCTTCGCGTTTCTCTCACAGTCAATTACAGATGCTGTCAACAATACACAAATTACTCCGCTACCCTCCCCAGGGATCATTGGAAGTCAGGCCAACATCATGGCTAGACGGAGTTCGTGGTATAGCCGCTCTCGAGGTTTATATCTTCCATACAATGGCTCTTTGGGCATCTGTCGCCCCCGCCTGGTAAGTCATTTTTTGAAGGGTCGTTTCTCATTTCGGACATCTCAGGAGCGGGGTCGACAGCTCCTGGAAGATTGTCTCAACTCCAGTGGAATATTATTCCAATTCCCAAGTCTACCATATCAGGCAATACTGACTCGGAGATCTTGATGCCCAGGAGTCCAGAAACTGGTGAAAAGAACTACCTCCAGTGGCCTATTCTACGAACCTTCTTTATTTCAGGCGGCACGGCCGTATGCTTATTCTTCGTCCTGTCTGGCTATGTCCTTACCCACAAGTCTCTTCGCTGGTTACGAGAAGGCTTTCCAGAAAAATTGCAGGTATACCCGGCTATTGCTTCATCCCTTTTCCGTAGAGGGTTGAGATTGTATCTACCACCAGTTCTCCTTACTTTTTGCGAGATGCTTGCAACGCGCTGTGGCGTGTCACCGCCCTTAAATTTCATGTTCATCCCCGAGCCTACTCTATTAGCCCAGTTCGTGGATTGGCTCAAGGAAATAAATCGCTTTGTCAACCCTGTCTACAACTTTCCAAGCGCAGTTCAAGGATCTGCAATTGGTATGAAGTACGATCCGGTTGTGTGGACTCTCCCGCTAGAGTACTATGGCTCGTTGTTGTGTTATATGTTCTTGTTTGTGTTTGTGCGGATCGAAAAGGTTTGGCTCAGGATGGGGTTGCTAACATTCTTCTCGGGCTCCTTCCTCCTTATAGGGAGCTGGAACCTCTTTTGCTTTCTTGCGGGCATGTTGATCGCAGATTTTCACCTGATCCAGGAGGAAAATGATCAGAAACCATCTATCCAACACGGAGTTATATGGACCACCTTATTTGCAATCGCATTTTACGTGGCAGGTCTGCCGTCCCTTGGGTCCCCAATAGCAAGGATGCAGCCTATGCCTGGGTTTGAGATACTCCACGCTCTGACCCCTATGAATCTGAGCATGGAAGACCATTCCCGCTTCTGGTGGTCGATATCTGGAGTCCTTATGCTACTTGCCATCTCCCAACTGCCCCGACTTAAAAAGCTTTTTGAAACCAATTTCTGCCAATATATGGGGAAGATCGCCTTTTCACTCTACTTGATACATGAATTTTGCCTTGTACTTTTCGGCCTGAGCCTCCAGAGTTTTATGATGCGTCTGGAACCAACCGCAGGCACTTTTGGTTACTGGCTACTTTGCGTAGTATGGTATATTCTGTTTACCGTGCCGACCTTTGCATTAGCGGCACAGGTTGAGGTATGCATGCGTATTCCTATACGAAAAAGCTGTTTCCCTATGGGAGCCGACGAAGCTGTTTCAGGAGACTATATGCCGGCTTCTGAGACAGCTCTAAGGCTCCTTGGCTCAGTCCAAGCACTTAACTTTTACCTATGCTAATTCGTTGGGACAGAGATGGGTTGATGGCCCCAGCGTCAGATTTGCTCGGTGGTGGGAAGGGAAGTGTCTGAAGTTTTACAGCAGACTGGAAAGGAAACCATGATATATATGATTATGATCCTTTATCGAAGAGGATGATTTCCGTCGAAGTTCGTTCAGCCGGCATTGGTAGAGATATCTACCCCGGTGGTGACAAAATACCTGTAATCCGAGTAAATAATAAATAATATTTAGTAGAGCTTGGGTCCTTCTCACATGGTTATTAGCGTGTCTGGCAATAGCATTGTTAGCTGTATCATAAACAATTGAATCAAATGTGTAGGTAGCCCCTTGCAAAAACAAGAAGCCTTAGACGTACTGAATAATCACCCTTAACTGCTGAAATTACAGTGAGTGTACGCTGTAATTATAATCCCAGCATGCATGCCACCAGCGCTATAATCAAACAGGCACGTGACCCTGACAAAACAACTGACCTGGACTTCCCCTCCAAGACTTCCACGCAGACAGAACGAACCATGCCGGTGAGTTTCCAACCCGCCCTCCAATAACGGGCGGATTGTACTAATACCTTCCCGCTAGCTAATCATCCTCACCGGGTATCCCACTTCTGGAAAAACGCACCGCGCGCAACAATTGCAAAACTACCTTCTAACGCGCATCTCCTCCCTCCCAGACCCCGCCTCACTACGCGTCCATCTCATATCCGACCACACGCTCTCAATCCCACGCAGCGTCTACAACCTCGAATCAAAGTCCCAGCACGAGCGGTCAAATAATGCGTCCGAAAAAGATGCGCGAGCTACGATATATGCGGCGGTGAAAAGAGTGCTGAGCAACAAAGACATAGTGATTCTGGATGGAGCAAACTATATCAAGGGATGGCGATACCAGCTGTACTGCGAGGCTAAGGCTGTTCGGACGCCGCATTGCGTGGTGCATGTCGGGACGCCTGTGAGTCAAGCAAGATGCATCAATGATGAACGATTAGCTGCGAGTGCCGAGGGGAAAAGGGAGGATGAACTGCCGTATGAGAGTGAGTGCTGGGAGAACTTGGTGTATAGATATGAGGAGCCGAACGCAATGGCTAGGTGGGATAGTCCGCTCTTTACGGTGCTGTGGGGTGATGAGGGGCCGCCTTGTGAAGCTATTTGGGAGTCTCTGGTTGGGAGCGAGGCAGAGGGCAACAAGAAGGTTGTCAGACCAAACCTCGCGACAGTCTTGAAGGCGCCGAGCAGTGAGGATTATCTTTATGAGCTGGACAAGAGCACTCAGAAGATACTCAATAGGATACTAGACTGGGCGAAAGACCATCCCGGTGAAGGAGGTGGGGAGGTCACCGTTGGTGAGGGTGGTGTTGAGGAGTTGCTGGTCGAGTTACCTGCGAGTCCTGTGGGCTTGCCCGCACTTCAGAGGATTAGGAGGCAGTTCATTAGTTTGAATAGACAGAACTCTGTACCTGTGAAGAGGATCAGGGAGAGTTTCGTGGCATATTTGAACGATTCTTTTCAGGCGGCATAGGGAGGGAAAGAAAAAGCATGGGTTGGAGTTCGTTTGGTCACGGATTTGGAACTTGATACCCCGGCGTTTGCATGAATCAAGTAGATCTTGCTGCTATTCCAAAGGTGGATTTGCAATTTCAGTTTTTGATCCATTTCGCCAAATCTTCGCCCCATTTTTCACCCGCTGGTTCACCCGCCATAAGTGCCCAGGGAGGACTGATATGATTGTGTCCCTTGAGAATGTCACAGTCAATATCTCCCCAAATTCTCTTCCATAACTCGACAAATTCTTTCACTGGCTTCACAATATCATTATCAGGGTCAAATTCCCCAAGCAACACCATCACCTTTGGCACTCCCGCCTCTTTTCTCGACTTCCCGCTTTTCGCAATTGTCTCCATCAAACCATAGGGACAATGAGCCCTGTAACCTTGCTCGGAACCATAATATGTCATGAGCATAGAACTTCTCTCCGTAGATGCATTACCAAAATGGAGTGGAACAGCAAGTTCAATGGCTCCTTTCAACAAGATACTACTCTTTCCAGCAACATACTCCTCCCTCTGCGCAAAGAAGCTCGGCTCAAACAGAAACGTCGAGATGTGCACTCCACCAGCTGAGTTTCCCATGATGAAGACAGTTCTCTTAGTTGAGGTATCAAACTTCTCCACCCACTTCAACGCCAAAGAGACGTCCTCGCCCCCAGACGGAAACACGGCGTCCTCTCCTCCGAAATGAGAGCTTACTCGTCTGTAGTCAGGGATGATAGTGGTGATTCCCCTAGAAGCAAAGAAAGCACCAAAGTTGTGATACACGAGATTGAACTGTGGCGATATCTTGTCTCCCCGGACCAGCCCTCCGCCATAGAAGAACACAAGAATGGGAGTCGAGCTGCAATCATCGGGTGCGCGGTAGACGTCTAGTTTCTGACGGGGGTGGGGGCCGTACGATTCTGTAGTTGATGGGATGGTCAGGATGGCAGCTTTGTTCTCTGGCTTGGCAAGGAGGGCGCCATATATCTTGAAAGTCGGTTCGAGAATATCATAGATACCTTGCCCTTTCGAGGCGTTAAGAGCACGAACTTCTTCCATTGTTGTGTCTGGGATATGAACTTGGTCTTCGGAGCGGCGAGCAGTATAATTGTTTGGAAGCGCACCAGGTAGAGGTCAACCGTGAGGAGGCCAGATAAGGGACGTAGTGCGGACGTTCCGCCAGTCAGGGGTTCCGAGGGGAACACGAAGCTCTTCCGAGTTGCGAAAGGTGGGTTTGTCTAATGGAGATAGAAGATAGAGAGTGGACTCCACCTCGCTGTCCGGTATATCACGTCTCCCCTCGCCGGAACCCCACAATCAATAATGTGGGGGGCATTGCGTCCACATGGTATCGGCTTGGCATGCGGCCTCGAACCCCACTACAAACCGAATGCCCGCTAGAATGTCTACCAGGTCCACCATTTCCACTTGAATAGACAGTCCCAGTTTCTATATAAAGCAAAATAGCACAACTAAGATATGGAGGCGCTTGTATTCCGCCGAGAAACACGACTGTGTCTTCAATTGCATTACCTTGGTGCCACCAGACCGCAAGGGAAATAAATGAGACAAAACCAACGAAATGGCGCCAATTGAACACTTGAAAATACCTTCAGGCAAGAAAGCTCAAGCTTACATCCTACCTTTCTATACGGGGGACTATGGACAATGCATTGGCTAAATTCAACAATGAGATTGCTAGTGACAAGCAAGGAACCCGACAATGCGTTTGCTGTAGTTGGAACTAGAGGCACTTTCGATAATCCAAGTACGAATTAAAGTGTTTCTCATTTAAGCCAAAAGGGGGGCGTATGAATGATTTGACATCTATTCTTAAGATACCTTTTAAAATCGACTTAAGAATCTATGCTTGGATTTTATCACAGTTCATGTGTTTGTTCTCTTGTATATTTTGCCTCGTCGAGCCTGAAGAAATAAAGCCTGTATGTACTGTTGCTGTTGCGTATTAGTGACCACCTCTGCGATTGTGTTCCTTTCATCAGCTATAAACCGGTCACTATATTCTCTACAATCCACACTTGTTGTTTTAAATAATCACTATAGGTAGTAAATCACTATAGGTAGTAAGTAATCTAGATTATTACAATACTAGGGCAAAAGCAAACAGATTCATGAAATTCCGAACTTGGTATAGTCTATTATTGTTGTTGACACGAAACAAGTAAAACTAGGCCTTATAACGAGATTTCATACATGTGTATACTAAGGTTGACGTCTTAAGGGAAGCGTTCACGCATTATCCAAATGCTAGGGAATGGGGCATTAAACTCATTCTTACGTATCTTGGTCGTCAAGGCAGGCAGTCAGATACGAAGCGAATGTCCAAGGTAGTATCTTTCATCGAGTATCATATAGGCTACGTGGGACACTTAATAATTGACTCTGTATTCTACCACCTACCCTAAGAGCCGTTCCATTTCCCAAAGCGCTGATAATCTCTAAACAACGTCCCAAATACAGCTCTTCCACTCGCATCCAAACTTTCGCTAATCATCCTCCTCATCTCGGGGCTCGTGGTATCGAATATTGCATAGAGGCCTGGTACCATCTTTTCCCTGATTTCAGGCAGCATACGCATTTCTAGTTGCAGCTTGATGTAGGTGGTGAGCACAAATTGCATGTGTTGGGCTGCCATGCGCTTTGCTTTGTCTGTTGCGGATGTGAGTGTGTTATGTTGAGAGCGAGTGACAGAGGAGACGCTTGGGTCGCAAATTAAAGTTACTAGGCGAGTAAAGGCTTCTGCATGTTTGGCACCTAGTTGGTGCTTGGAAGAGGTCAGCCATGGGGGAGGGGCGAGGAACTTTGTCGTTTTTGTGGTACTGTGAGGAAGGGGAACGAAGAGGCATCGAAGAAGTGTTTGCATGACTTGGACTACGAGGTGGAAGTGGCCCTGTGGCTTGAGTCGGTGAGAGATGAGGACTGCTTGCAGGAGGCGGCAAAGGTGTAGGTAGACAGCGCCGGAATGGTTCGATCGGAGGGTTGGGCCGTTGCGTGAGCAGATTATGGTTATGCTTCCAAGGGTGCTGTCAATATTCCATTGAGACATGGAGCGGCCCTGGATTTTTTTTAGATATGAAGTATGTCTTTGATTAAGGAGTCTTACCTTAGTTCGCAGCATCAACTCCATCGTCTCGCTGATAATACAGAACCGGCGAATTTCTGTGGCTTTCCAAAGATGGCCGCAGAGTATCGAGTATGCCATTGACAGGTCGAGTTTATTCTCATTCTCCTCTTCATCAGATCGCCGGACATCTAGGAACATTAACACTGGGGATTAGGGACAAGAGAGTACAACTGACCTTCGCATGACATGATGACATGCTTGGCCGCCAGTAATTTGTCCGCCTGTGTTAATCCAACTAGCCCTACCCCAAAAATCGAGTCGAGTAGTTTCAATTTTGACTTTTCATTCTTTCCAAAAGTAGCAGCTTGCACCTTTGCCAAAATCGCCTGTCTTCCATATAGCGTAGTAAGATCACCCTTGACTCGGGTACCGAAGCTCTTCTTCCCAACCTCACCCCCCTGGATAGACACAAAAACTTCAAGTCGCTTTGCTACATCAAAAGTGGCGTTTTCCGGACATGTTGCAAAAGATTTGGCTGCATCCTTGAAATCAGCTAGATCAGAAGAAGTCACCCCCAATGAAGTTAAGGCATCAATTGTACAGAGTAGCAGTAAGCTCTTCCGCTCTTTCTTTTTTGGACTGGACTCTTCAGCTAGAGATACCCCGAGCTGTATCAGAAGAGATTCTTTCAACTCAGCACAGAGAGCCTGGAGGTCAATTGTCTTAACCATGCCTAAGTCGTCGAGAGCTGTGAGCCTTGAGCGGAACACAGTAAGGACAACGTCAAACAGCGCAATGTGAGAAAAGCTCCACCGCTGGCTTTTCTTGATATCCTTACTTTGTGCAAGCTTGCTTCGGATTTCACTAAAGCATTCTGCAATATAAGTTTGTCTTTGCCGCTGGTCCATACCTTCTGACATTTGACTTTGGAGTATTAGTACAGAAACATAAAGTGGAAGTTGAATTCATACCTCAATGTCAATCGAACGAGTTCTTTGAATAATGCAAGGCTTGTGTGCAGCGAGTCCGCTTTCAACCCGGCCAGAGCATCGGCCAAATTGATCAAGTCTCGGAAAGTCATGCCCTGCAATTTCTTAGCTTGTTGCCCGCAGATTTTTTGTTGCGTGGCTTACCTCATAAAAGGCCGAACGTTGAACGAGTTTGATCTTCAAAGAGAGAATGGCAGGGTCTAGTGCAGCCGTTTTAGATTCTAGTGACCCTGAGACTGGAAGCCAGCTGGTCAACACCTGCTCCCTATTTTCTCTTGAAAATAGCTCGCCAGGGAGCTTCAACAGAGACCGGATGGCGAAGTTGTTGATACTTTGTGACTTAACAAGAGGATTCTTCATATTCGAATCCACGTCCAGCATAAGGCTCATCATTGTGCCTATTCCGGTCAGTACTGACCTATCATATACAAATAGGTAATGGGATACGCACTAGTGAGTGCAGGGCAGTCGAGGACGCAGTCATTCCGCAGAGCAGATGTCCAAAGATCTGGGAACGCTCCGGGGTTGAGGCGGAACCAATCAATCTGGCTATTTCCCACAGCATTTGCCGAAGATACCCATAAGATGTGCTGTAAGAACTCTCTGGGTGTGTCGATTGACAATTCGGGGACAAGTCTGCCAATGTCAGCTGTATGGTTCCGTACTTGGAAGAGAGAGCTTACGTGAGGACCTTTGGATACTCGACGAATATACATCGTATAAGTGCCCACATCATCCAACTAATATCCCTATACAATGTGTTCTGCCTACCCCCGCAGATCGACCGGCCCATTCCGAAATCTCCAGCTAGATCACGAGGAAACGTCTTGAGCTCGCGGGCTAGTCGTCCTAGAAGATCAAGAACCAAATTCCTCGACAGATCCGCTAACTTACTGCCTGTTTTAGCAGCGCTCCACGAAGCACACGTGCACCTCAAACGTTCGAGGGACTCAAGATTAACAGTGGTGCCACTATAAACCTCTAAGAATCCAGCCGAAAGAACCATATTCCCTAGAGAACCAAATCGCTTTGTTCTTTTCGTCGATCCCGGTCCCCAGAGCACGGATAGGTCTTCGAGCCCTGGTTCCATTACCCAGTTCAATGTTTCTGACAGAATTCTCCAGGATCGCCATTTGTAACGGCCGTCCAGCCTTTCTGAAGCCTCATCATCGAACATGATGTGGTACAGGCGTGTGTTGATGGAATCGACGGTTTCCTCACGAGAGACTGATCTGGAAATTGCTTGGAGAATGACACAGACGGCATTCGGATTATCCGCAAGTTGAATCGACAGCCAATCTAGAATCTGATTGATTTGTTGTATGGTTAGGGAAGGCTCTAGCAATTCTATAAGCTCTGTTTGAAGTGCTTCGTCTTCCCAAGCAGCGAAAAGATCCATGGAGAAAAGCATAGCTTCTACCCTAAGTTTCTCAAACTCAACAAGTTGAGCATACCAGTAGCGGATGAACCCAGAGAGATCTCTTGCCTTAGCGAACTCGTTCATAAGAGGTACCAACACGTCTAGCACAACTCGATCCGCAACCTCCGCCCATTCCGGGTGGACGCAGGCTTTTGTGATCCTACTAAAGAGCTCGTCTAGAAGATTTAGTTCACTATCTGGAATGAGGAAAACGTTTGCGTCGAGAGCAATAAGATTTTGTACAAGTTTCCAGTCATTGCGTCCTTTGGGCAAAGCAAATTTGGAAGTAATATTGCGGAGAGTCGAGAGCTCGATGCCCACTCTGTACTTTCTAGCACTTTGGAGCATAGCACAAAGGGCCTCACTATTGTCTTCCGGTCTCTGTACTAGAGCATCTTGTAATGTGGTAAATACATGCTGGAGCCACGCATCATCTTGTGGTCGGCGACGCTGGGTTCCGTGGCTTAAAATCGATCGAATTGCAATATCGAAGAAGACTGGCGCATTTGCTGTATTCTTGACTACTGGAATCCTCGCCAAGTTAGGTAGGAGTGATGATTCTGGGTCATCTCTCTTTGCTGCCTTTGCTGGGATCATGACATTGCGTGCCACCAGCTGCTCAAGTTGTGCCGTCCAGTTGTTATTTCGAGAGAACCCCTTTCCTGTAGCTCGGAGCAATAATAACAAGGATTCCAAGCAGTGACGGGAAAAGAAACTCAGCTCGCTCTCGTCTGCTGCTCGAGCATCCCATATCTCAATAAAGGGTGAGAGCCAGGAAGTTTCGACAGAATCCTTCCGTGCATTTAGGACCATGCCCGACAGTGAAAACCACAGTCCCAAAATTGTGGCCGATTCCTGCGCAGGCGACTTGATGGATGTTCGCATGTATTCGGCTGAGAAAGCAGCGTCTCGTCCCTTCTCAGATGTTGCGGACGTAGGTTTTGTAGCTTGTGTTATAAAATCCAATGTGGCATATATTGCGTCCATCAAGTCCAGCAACTCTGCCGTTCCTCCAGTCTTCGCGATCAGCTCTGGTGAACGCTTGCGTTTCTTCGATGGCCTCCAGGATTCCCCTTCAACTGAAGGACTAGATTCGGATATTGCTCCATCATTCGTAATGTTTGACTCGTCCGCCGATTTTTGTGCCTCCTCCAATGTCTGTCGTAAGATCGCTGTGAACTTTCTCTCAATGAGCAGTCGAGCAGCGATAGGTAACGGGATACTCTGAACTAGATGACTGAACAACCACCAAGCGGATGGTGTTTGTCTGTCCTATCAATCAGCCAATGCCATTGAATTCTCCCAATCAACATACCTAGGCACATCAACTTTAGGAATCTGCAGCTTCTTTAACAACCATCTAAGCAGCCACTCTTCCCTGCCATGATAGACAGCAGCCTTCCCCTTCTTCTCTTCCCCATCTTCTATTTTTGCACCTCTTCCGACTGTATCTATATCCACGCCAATGAACTTTGCAGCCTCAAGAAGCTGTTCTCCAAACGGTGCAGAAGCTTTCTCTAGTTTCGCAAGCTGCTCTTGCGCTGCGTGGGATTGTGACGCCTAAAAATCCATTAGCTCTTTTCCTCAAACTACGTACAAGAAGAAAGATGAATACCATCGCAAACCAAAAGAGCAGCAAATCAAAAGTAGGCTCAATCGCAATATTTTTCTGGTTTACTTCACCTCTTCGCCTCAGCTTAGTTTCTTGTGCCTGCCCGCCAAAAAAGTTCCCGGCAAAAAAAACTCCACCATCCCTAATTAGACGGTCCAAGGCGGTCAAGCCCTCATCCAACTTCTTCCGACAACCGCGCATGGTTTATCGCAAAGCTCATTCCCAGCAACATTTGAGCTTCTAAACGCAAGCAGAACCCCTCGTGGTATGTCAATTGAGCTCTACGGAGGATGATTAGCTGGTAGGCTAACGATGAAGACAACACAATGCCAGAAACAACAATCCCTCCACCCGTCGCGGCGCGTCCAAGCAAACCTGTGTCTGAAGCTCTTTTGAATGAGAAGGTATTTCCTTTCCTTTTTTCCTGGTTCGCACTGGACGTTCATCTCTTCTTCCGTCTGCCAATAACTACTTCAGCCCATCACAAAAAGAGGTTTAGCTGACGCTCACAAAACAGTGGGACAAATGCCTTTCCTCGTTCCTGATCCGCTCCTCCCTCGGCCTATCCTTCGGCGTCATCTTCTCAGTTCTACTGTTCAAGCGTAGGGCTTGGCCTGCGTTTGTAGGACTTGGCTTTGGGGCGGGACGGGCGTATGAGGAGTGTAATGGGGGATTCTTGAGGGGTGCCGGGAAAGAGGGTGTTAGGGTTCAAAGACCATGAAGAGGCATCAGTAAGGAGAGGATGGTTGTTGAAGGGGACTAGATGAGCAGCTGGGTTGAGAAATGCTGGCTTTGTGGGAAGTCAGATGATGGGGAGGAAGGGCTCGAGGAGCTGTATGATTGTACAACAAACTCAACACAGGGGAATAGATTGCGTCATTCTGGAATGGTGAGAATCAAACGTGTTTGAGATGCTGAATATTGGTGACTTTTGGTGCCTCTTTCATCTTGTCATTTGGGTACGCTGTAATGGTCTTCCGGAAAGATATCCATAGGAAGCGTATATAGAGACTGGTTGATGGGTACAGTATGTGGGCAGCGACTTGACGGATCTGGGGAAGGTTTCACGGCATCTTTAGCTTTAAAGTTGACTCTTCTTGTGCTTAGAATAACCACAAGGATATATTCACTTATGGAAAGGGAGCGAGCGGGTCACAATTATGCGTGTAAAGTTCTCAAGTAGAAATTCAGCTTGTAATACAAAAACCCTCATGTTTCTCCGTCATCCATCCACATGAACCGCAAGTACCAAGAATACCTAGGATAGGAAAAGCGGGTTCTTCAAACTGGTTGCGGAGATCTCGAAATCTGTCGGCCTGCATGCAGTTCACTCCTACGGGTTGCGGAGCCGGGATCCTATTGTATGGCACGTTCGCCCATAAGATAAAGCAAGGTCGTAGCTTTTCACAAGAATCAACCAAATGAATACATACATATGAAGGAAGCAAAGTGAGTTTCTATCACTTCATAGTTATATTCCAACGTAAACTGAAATTGAGAATCCTCGGTTCCTGTCTCCGCCAGTCACTTACTTTGAAAATGAGTCTTGAATTAAGTAATGGTTGACTGAGACAGAACTCCCAGTCTCCTTCTGCCAGATGATCTGCAGCTGGCTGTGTTAGCAATGCTTCCTTATCCTGCTCTTCTGCCGTATTCGAGCAATTCCATACACTATTACCTCTATCACCTATCGCAAAGTGGACTTTCCTTGCACCCTACAAATAACACATATAGTGATAAGAAAGCCGACAGACTTGTACGCGTCGTCGCGGGTGCTTGGATATTACAAACCGAAATTCGAAAAAATACAGCTGTACAGTACCTACCCTACCTACCTAGGAACCGAGGGTGGAAATCGACGGAGCGCCGAGACCGGACTTCTGCGACATGCAACAAAAAATCGAGCCAGGCTGTAGAAAAGCAGGTCCATTCAAGGCAATAAACACGAACCGAGAAACATGCGACCTGGAACAAGAGACTGGAAGTCTGGAGTGGTAAATCGGCAATGGATGTGAACGTGGGTGGCGGAGATGGGTACTGTACGTACTTGAACACATCAATTGCCACCCATGAACCTCGAAGCCACAAGTCAAGTGCCTTGTGCAGCAGAACAGAAATCAAACGAATGGACCACGACGAGTCTTCTTGCCTACGCATAACTCTCAGCATCCAATATTCTCCATCCATCCATTCATCCATCCATCCATTCCCCATTCAACCCCCTTCTTTTGACTCCAATCTGGTAACATTCGCTTCAATCTTTGGGCCTTCTCTTAATTCCCAATTTAATAACCCGTTGCTTTCAACCGTCCCGCCATTTCCCAGCCAAACCAATCTCAATCTCCACTCCTTCTCCGCGTACCACACTGGCCCTCACAATCATCCCTATGCAGAACCATCACCCCCGAACTTTCACTCCCACCCACAAAACCTCCTCCATACCCCAACTCCCCCGTCATATCATGTCCCATATAGGAATCATACCCCTTCCCATCTATATCCCTATTACCCGCAAACATACCCCCCAGCAAACCCTTTCCCTCTACACCGTCCCCCCTCTCCCCATTGCTATTACCCCCAAACAAGCCACCAAGCAACCTCTTCCTTTCTACACCCCGCTCAGAGCCAACCGTTTGGTCTGCTTGCCCACGACGGCTGCAGGCTATGAGGGCGTGGTAGGCTAACCACGCGAGGAGGGCGAGTAGGATCAAGAGCGCGAGGATGAGGATGAGTACTGTTAGGACGTAAGCGCGGCATAAGGCGAATTGGGCGAAGTAGGGAAGGTATCTACCTTCTGCTGGCGTAACGGTGATATTGAGGGTGTGGGGTCGGCTGATTGGAGGGATTGGCGTGGTACTGGATAAGCGGCGGGACATGTGTTTGCGGCGCTGGGCGAAGTGTGCTGTCATCTCGGGGAGTGTCGCGGAAAAGGGATTTGGAAATTACCCTCTCGCGTTGCAGGTTTTGACGCCGACCTATGAGTGATATTTGAAGCGTAGGTATAATGATACGTCTTCGAGCGTCTAAAAGGTCTCCTAGGAAATGCAATGCTGACGTTAATTCGAGAATAGTTTTCAGAGTTGAAACTGAAGATTGGGATTTATGCTCCTCTTACAATCGAACCTGCCCTGGTGGGGTGACCGCCTCCTCCATATCAGGATGCAGAACATTGGGCTCTCAAAGTTTGTTTCCCATGGTAGCTCCTTCTGTCGATGAACATGGTGAATTTTCCACCTGAAGAGACCAAGTCAAGTAGCATGCTCCCTCATGGTGTGCCCAACTACATGGCTTACTCGAAAGGGCTCAAGTAAGGCTGTCCACATCTTGATCGAAAAACTTCGATATCGACGATAGAGGTATAAAGACGGATGAAGATGAGCAGGGTTCAAACGGGATGCGCGAAGAAGACTTGGAAGACTGAGACTTCTCGGAAAAGGTCTATTCAACACTTGTAGCCGCGAACAAAAGAGCGTCCTTAGATATTGAGGGAGAGATTGTGTAGCGAACCCCTTTGAAGCCTCACTTTTCGTGTCACTTGACTTTGTCTTATCCCGACGTTACAGATGACATGGCTGCAGATCTGTCCTGCCATGACCCTAAGAATAGTGTCTAAAAATAAAAATTGAGCAGGTTGAGCCGCTATTCCAGTTGCACTGCTCTGTCGTAGGACAGATCGAGTAGACAACAAAGCAAAGTCGCACCTATTCAATCTAATTATTTTGATACAGTACGTCAATCTGGTGAATGGAAAGAAGTCTCAGTCGCACGTAAACTCCGTGGGTTTTGCATCATCGAAACTTCATGCGACTAATTCGAGCCGGTGTATCTGACAACCACCTCGGCGTTGGTCCAAGTCGAACGAGGACAGTAGAGACAGGCCTTGGGTGCGGTGCCCTGTCCCCTATCAACTTACACCGCTCAATCGGAAATGGAGGATTTAAGGCCAATTATCCCTTTGAAGTTTGAACATACAGTAGCAATCCACCGGCATCTTGAAACCCACGTCAAATCAAGATGATTCGATTGCTTTCAGTCTCAGACGCGCAAATCGCGAACGATGCTCGAGCTTCTATCCACCTTTCTAGAAGGAAAACTCGTGGCGGACCAGGGCAGGCGTCGATCATATTATGGATAAGTTAATGATTTCTTTGTGAGTTGTGGATTTTTGGTTTCATTAGAATTATGCAAGAGGGCTCGAGAGTATTATGTATGGGTGGGTGAGCCTTGTTGTTCCTCCGGGTCTTTTCTTGCGGCAGTTGGGGGATCGTTGGGTTGGTTAGAAAGTTGAATTGATACCGTTTCACGTCTGTGGTCCCGTACAAGTGTGTGTGAGGAAGTCAGGAGAATCAAGGATACCAGATGAGAGAAAGAGAAGTGTGTGTATGAAATGCCTACAGTACAACTACTCGCTTTTTTTTTAAGTCTGACACTCCCCACTATATTTGCTCCATTCTTCTATACTCCGTGCCACCCAAAGAGCTTGGATTCAACT
>QGMF01000809.1:0-16537 GCA_007821475.1 Lachnellula arida
CTAATTCGGTGTCATCGTCCGAATCGATCTCTCGCAGCTGTATGCTTCCGGACCTCACACTGGATATTCGTGCTGCAAATCTGGCAGCTTCGTCATCCCCGTTTTTGATGCGTTGCATTTAAGCTTTGGTTTCTTCTGACACCTGTTCTGAGAAGCTTGTTGTCGGCATACGTGGTATGTATAACACCTTCTGGAGAGGATTGTATTCTAATCTGGTCTTGGTCAGGTTGACTTCTCAAATAGGAGGGCAGTCTTCAAGGTGACATACCTAAGTTTATTGTTCACAAAACTTTGTAAACCAGGAAGCTGTTCTAGCCTCGCCAAAAGACGCTTGTATTCTAAAGGCCTCACCACCAATTGTCGCGACTGATCCGTTGAATTATAAAGCTGGCGTTGTTTGATTAAGAGTAGCACCGCGGAGACCGGGGATTGTGGATTGAGTGTTGACGGCAATTCATCAGTTGCTGGAGGTGTCAAAGGCAATCGGATCTGCCTTTCCGGCGGCGTACCATCAGCAGATTCAGAGACAGTAGGTGTCGAGACTGAGAATCTCTCGTCATTCATTGCTCCGCCGGTAATGAGCTTCGATGTTTGTGTTGAATTGTTGATGCGGGAAGCCGTCACATTATCGGGTAAATGCTATCGCCAGTGAGCGTAATCACGTGGTCGCGCACCACAACAAGCTTGGCAAGGGAATTATGTAAGCGAGATCACATTAATCACCAGAACCATCAGTGGCTGTCATCATTCGTGACAGATTTGTAAGCATCAATTTTGCCCTCAAAATCGATGTTCTGTTCATACGCCTGAAGCAAATCGCAAGAAAAACCCGCAAGCATGATTGCATGCTTGAAGGCATTGCCATGTCATTGATCAGGCATGAGATGCTAAGCTAGGTGTGGTGCGCGGAGTAAAACATGGCGTTTATCCCTGAGGCCTTACAGATCATAAATACTCTGGGCGTGCCGGGCGACCCAAAAACATCGATCCGAGGTACCGAACCGCGTGGCGATCCTGCAAAGATTTGCACGCCACAACAGCTATAAGGCTGATAGCGACCTCCTATATAGTTAGAGCGCCTGAGAGCTCCGAAAACCCCTTTTTATAGGTACTTGGAGTTGTGAGAGCTTGATGATAAAGTGGTGATAGAGAAAGTCTATTTCGCTGTAAATGGACACTCATTATAAATCAACGCATCGGGTCGACGTTGTGAAGATAATTTCCTAGTAAAAGGGGCTGAGGGTGGCTTAGGGTAGCTATAGAGCATAACTCCTGAAACATTATGCAATGTAAACAGTATACAAAGATTTTTCAGTGCTTAAAGTCAAAGTAACGTCTATCCCTGCGTGCCGAAAAAACCGGTGTGCCGAAAAAAACGTTAGGTACTTTGACTTGACGTATCTTAAAATCTATATACACCTTAATATTTCTTATACTTTTTATTAAGTTATCTTCCTTAGCTACTCCTGGACACCTTATAGCCCTTTTATTACAAAATTATATTTATGTCGTCGCTCTCGCGTCTGATTTGTAAAGAGTCTCTTTTTATAGCGAAATAGAGTTCCTTCATTACAACTTCACCACCAATCTCTTATTCTCTCTAATATATTAAAAGGTGTCGTATGCGCGCTCTAGAACCTACCTATAGCACGGGAAATTATCTTCAGCCTTATGGCAGCTGTGGCATGCAAATTCATATAAGATCGCCACGTGGATCAGTACTTTGCAGCGGCGTGACTAACGATATTTGGGCTAGAGCAAAATGACCCCGCACGACCCATAATTTACGCTGTAGTTTTATTATAAGCCTTAGGCATAAAGGCCAAAAGCAGCTAGAGGCAATGTCGCGCCACAGTGGTCCAGCTTAGAAATGACTTTAATGCCTGCTGTGACGCTCTTGGCAGTTCCCTGCGCTCTTGACAGCTCCCTAGAGCACGTGCATCACCCGAGCTGGGGATCCCCTGGTATTTTGCCCCTATTTCTCACCCAAGGTTTCTACCGCTCTCTTCCTGCTCCTCCCGAACTCCTGTGACTAGCAGGGGTTCTCTATGTGTATAAAGAGCTCTCTTCTCCTACTTCTGAGCTCTTCAGTTGTTTATTCTAAGGATTTACTGAAGTCTCTTCTACTTACCATGTGACCTTTCCCCTCACGTGGCTCGCTAAGCTTCTCCATACTCAGCTCGTCACACCTGCACCAGCTGATATCAGCCAAGCGGTATGCCTTGAGGCAGTGACGGAGCTCTATGTTACTGTGAGGAACAGTAGACAGCGTGGTACAATACTCGTGAATTCAATACAGAATAATCTATGCCCCTTTCCTCATAAGGTCTACGCTGGCTTATAGCTGGCCTTCCGAAATCTCCACTGTCAAACACTATTAAAGTATTCTAAACGGAAGCCAGCTTCCCAAAAACTTCACTGTTTGACACCAAGGTGGGAGGTGTTTTAAGTAAGCGGACGATGGCCCTATACAGAGGTCTCAGGTGAATCACGTGCTATACCTTGAGAGTAAAGACAAACTATTCAATGTCTTGTTAAGCAGCACGTGAGGCTTAGTAATCGAGACACTTGTATTGATTATATAGAGGATTAATAAATTTGTGGCAAATCTATTAATATTATACTTTATAGAATATTCTAGAAGACAAGTGGCGATTCTAAAATAGTATATAAGTAGATGGTTTCCTAGGATCCTCTAAGAAATAACAATATTTCTTTTTTAATTCTATATAATAATCTTCGGTCATTTTTTAAAATGAAAGAGTGAAATTCTCCCAGACAAATGTCCTATCACAAGACTTCTATTTCGACTAGCTGAACAAGTTTGCCGATAATCTGGAGGTAGCCAAAGAATATTTGTATCGTCTTCTACTATCCAATGATTGAATACTTGTAAGAGTGGCAATAGCTTGCTATCAAGTGAGAAGGCCACTGAACTGACCGAGCCAGAATGGCCCTCGAGCGTCTGTAGCAACGCATTCCAATGTATTTGTACTTTAGACTTTACTTGCATCCAAGGAGGGATACACTTCTCAAACGTTTCTCGAATAATACTTTTCTCAGGGGCAAAGACGATTGCAGAGCAGTATATCTGTAGTGGCGCGATATTAAGTATCTCACGGAACATCAGAATAAAGCGCTTTGCATCATTTAAGAATGCTCCAAGCGTAGAGCTGTCATTAACCTTGAACCGATTTAGTAATAGTAAATACCAAAAGGACGTGGGGTTGGCTTTACTTTGAGAAGTCTCTGTAAGTTCGCTATCATACTTAGACCCTCATTTACTCTTCCAATGATGCTAAGAGCCTCGATCCAGTAGAGAAAGCGCTGGTTCAGAAATCCATAAACAAGATCTTGAGTTAGGGCTAGGCATTTCCCTTGCTCAAGATGATGGACCCAATACCGGCAAGCATATTGTACCTCTGCTGGGAGACACTTCTCAATGAGGGTCTCCGAGATATCTGTCCGAAGACTTCCGAGTTTCTTAAGAGAGCAAATGTCTTTTTTTAGATACCGTGTTTTCGATACTAGTTCGAGACATTTGGAAGCTATTTTCCTATGCGTGTCTTCCTCGTCAATCCAGAATTGGCTACTTTTGCGGTGTACGTCAACGAGAAAATCCCGAAAGGACAAATGGAATAGCCGCACAGGAGACTTTCGATTATCAGGAACTCTAAGCACAGAATGTAATATATGAAGTCTGCGATCTATAACTTCTGTTGGCATACCGAGAAGAACACCAAGAGACGTTGTCGATAGTGGCTCGAAGAGGATAATAATAGGACCTACAATATCCCGAAATTGCTGGATTCGTCTTTTCTTTTCTGATTCCTCGATATTACCTTTGAGGATCTGATTAAGGACCGGTAGGTATGTTTTTTCGAGTTGCGTTAGACTGCCTTTTGATTGATAATCCAAAACTTGTGCCAACTTTTTTACCGGATCCCAGTCCCAATCAGTCTCTCCGATAAAACGAGACATAGTAGCAGCAAAGATGAATAGAGGAACAGCCATGGTGATTAGAACTTCCATTTTCCATTTACTCGGCCAATCGGACGGTAAAATCTGGTCTGAGGGAGATAAGAGGTTATAATCGTCTCGGATTCTTGTAAATTCGGACCGAAGGAATATAGATATATCAAGCGTAATGATAGGTTTCGGTATCTCGTGAAGAATGAGGTCTTGGTGTGCGTTAGGTATTCGTTTGAACTCCATGCGAGGGATCAGCTCTGGTCGGCTGGTGATAAGGATACGCATCTTGAGAGATTTAATGAGCTGAATCTGAGCGAGAAGATATAAAAGTATCCTGATGTGGTCATCGTTTTCGCACTCATCTAATGCATCGATGACGAGAAGTAACTGGGTTTGTAATAGTTCCTTGATTCCTGACATAGGCTGCAGAATGAGACCCTGAAACTGTTCTTTCATAGTTTTGGTAGATATAATTGGATCTACTTCTACCACTTTCTTAAGACGAGGTCTGAGGACCGGAATATGCTGTCCCAATTGGCTAGCAATAGTGGTAAAGAACTTAGAGGCGTCGCCACGATCTCCTTCACCTCTTTTGAAGAAGAAGCTGGCGCCAAGGTGGCCGCTATGGGCGAAGTCACGGGCGATTGTCCGACTTATTGTAGATTTGCCCGTTCCTGCCATACCGTTTAACCAGAACATGCATTTGCTTTGGGAGTCCAGAGCCCAGTCCTTGATATCCTGGAGGACGCCAATCCTTGTTTCTGAATGGCATAGGGGTTCAGACTGGTTAGAAAGAGAGTTATACGCTGCTTCGTTTACGGAGGGTAACCTTGATAGGGCGAATGTTGTATCAATGTTTTGGACAGTATGTAGAACGAGTTCACTAAGACCTTAGCAAAAATCAAAATCAAAAATAATATAAAACTGTAGTGCTTATACTGGATAACATCGAACCATTTATGGTGCTGATAGTAAAAATAAACAATAGTACTTAGAGTGAGCTTACGTTTTATGCTTTACTAAATAATATTAGCAATATGTTACTATGTACTTTATGATAAACTCTAGACTAACCGTCCTTTATCTCCTCATTCAAAAGTTCGATAGCTGGCGGCATATCATCGACTTGGCTTGGTGTAACAAATCCCAGGAGTTCCTTGGCAAAGGCTGCTGCTACAGTAGCAGCATATCTCTGCCAGCTGTAATTTTTATGTGTATCACAATAATCTATCCAACCTAATTAGTATAGGAGCAGCCAGTAGCATTAAATAAGACTTACCACAGATGCCCCGGATCACTAGACAAGGATGATTATTTGCGATACCTGCTGCTTCCATTTCGAAACACAGGGCATTTCCTCCTGTTCGTTGTATGTTGATTTCGTCTCGTTGTTTAGCATCTTTAATCACTGAATTGCCGGAAGCTACCACACCGTAGTGTATCTTTGTTCTCATTTTCCGAAGACTTCTCCTTATTGTCTTGGTTCGATCGCAATATCGGCAGTCTTCTTTTCCATCTTCTTCCTCCCCTTCCTCCTCCACCTCCACCTCCACCTCCACCTCCACCCCTTTATTAACATCATCATCATTATCATCTACTTTCTTGCTATCTCTGACGTGGCTATAGTCCGCTCGGAACAAGTTGTCTTGCAGGTTTTCAGATCGCAGGTAGCTAGAGGCGAATCTCTGGTTGTTTGACTGAAGTTCTTCCAAGAGAGAGAGTATACCAGTATCGGCACCGTAGATTTCGTGATGTGCCTCCAGCTTTGTCACAGCTGACAGAAGTACTTCCGGTGGTTTGTTCAATGATCCAATGCGCCTGAAGCTTTCGTCTTGCGCCATACCCAAGTCCCACTGTACAACGCCAGAGTACTCGTATACTGGGGTGCTGACCACGACATCGCCGAGCCTGACTTTTGGTGGCACTCCTCCGCCGATGCCAACCATCAGCCAAAATTTGATTGATGGGAAAGTAGTCGTCATACGAGTAGCAACCGTCGCTGCTGGATTGTTACCGATGTCGCCCTTAGGTAGGCAGACTATTGCAATATTGTGATCACCGATAGATCCGAGCGTGTAAATATTTGGATCAGTTGGTGGTTGAGGGAGCTCCAGATGCCGTTTATCTAGCATAACTGTAGCTGCTGCTAGCTCCTTTGGTAACGCGCAGACCCATCCTACCGAATAATCTCGATGGCTCAGCGTCCTAGAACTCATATCGAAGGGGTATAGTAGGTATCACTAGGTTCTGAAGAATAAAGAAGAAAGCCTTTATTCTCAGAGATTTTGGATTGACGAAATTCCGATCACTTCAGGAGCAAGGCCGACTAGAGAGGAGGCTGTCAACACAAGGAAAACAGAGAATAGATAGTAGAGGCCAAGGCAGAAAAAGAAAAAGTTAAGAAGAGACTATAACGCTGCCTCATGCAGTGGTAGACCGGGCATGCATGACTACAGCGCTTCTGAAGATGCCTTGTCCACAACTAGGCTGACCTGAGAGTATGCAACCTAAAGAGGGGGGTAGCTGCGCATTAAAAATAAATATAAAATTGATTGGCCATCTCGTTAAGCTTTACCAAACAAGGCAGGAACCGGATATTCTTGTGCGACGTCAAATTGCGCCACGCCTCACCGAGTACAATGACAGCGGTTAAATGGCAAGAGTTGATATTTTAACAACAAATTAAACCCGGTCACCCTACACCATCATTATAAAAGGCGATGCCTTGGGCTTTGTGCTCAACTCAATGCAAGTATCGGATTATATCTTGAACTTAGAATCGCGGACCTACTGAGTTACTTCTTAACTGAACCCCTACTTCTTAACGTGGCGAGTAAGATGTTGTCTTATTATTAGAGGTCGAACTAAGATCCTGAAGGGAAGAATTGCGCGGGGCGGAAAATCCAGCCTTGCGTGAGCTGGGCTCAACCTTGAACAACGATCGGTCATACAGCAGTCTGCTGCACAGCCTCGAGCACCTAGTGGTGATTACTGCGAATTAGCTGGACCCGCAGCTTGAATCAACTCCAACATATTCAGCTCTGTGCTTTGATCACCTGCCACAATCTGCTTCCGTTCCCTATCTGCAGTGTTTGGCTGTAGCAATGAATTTAACCTAGTCAAGTATATTCTTCATTGGACCTTCAATTATATCGGTCAGTGCTACCTCAAATCATTTGCTGCCGATGCTTCGTACAGAGTTAGCTGACGATAAAATGCTATTTATATCAACAAGTTAACTTGTTTGAAACGTATCATATAATATTTATAATAGCAAATTAAGGGTCAAATGTAAGCAGCGTGACAAGGAGGAAAACTGAAAAGGATCAATGTGAGCAAGGCTGTAAGGCTTTTATCTGTACGAAATATATCATTATTGAGCCTGGAAGGATCCGCATATCAAAGCTGTAGGGTGGCATCGACATTTCATAGGCTGAATTCTACGTTACTTAATATAAAATGATGTCACCGTTTCATCATAAGAAACGCACTAGTACTTTGAAAAGTGAAATACTACAGCCTTATCAGGGCTATAAGGCTTATTTTGATTGATCCTCAGAAGGGATTTCAAAGCCTTACTGACCGACTTCTCAATTAAATGCATATTAGAGGGTGATGTAAGTAAGAACTTCCAGCACATACATCAAGATTAAAGAGTTCTAGTCGGATTACTGTATTATGGCGGCTATAAACTCGAATATAAGTCCTTCAACAGCGCTTCAAGAGGAAAATGGTCTATCTATACAGATGGAGGGGGAAAGCCAGCCACTCGCTCCATTACAAAGCACCTCGAAGAGTCTTCCTTTTACAAAAGTCTGGGAGCAAAGTACTGAAGACAATAATCTTACACTTTACGGATTCCGAAGATTCAAAACAAGCCACCTAGTCAATCTTCGATTTTTAGAAGCAGAAATCGCTGAACTCGATCATGAAATTTACCAGGTCGGATTGAAATCAACAAGAAGGGCAGTCTCAGGCCGGGACAGACTAGGCCTTCGCTTAAGCAGAAGAGATTCCAATGTTCCTGAAGAAACAGAGTTTGTTACACAAGAGATGGTTCTTAAACTGAGAAATCTATTGAAGGAATATGGTATGCTTATATAGATTATCAATTTTAAAACGGTCAATTTACTGATCGATGTTTTCAGACGATGCTTTGGCCTCTTTCAATAAAATCATGTCAATGCAAACATTCTCTCTTATAGATGACGAACGTCAGAGTAGCAAGAGAACGGACCTCCATCCTTATGAAGTCTACCTTACACGGCTTGTACGGGTCGATCTTGGTCCTAGAACGACCCAAGATCCGTTTTATCGCAGTATTCACAAGTCTCTACGTGCACTGCGGTACTGGATCACTTCCTCCAAAAAAAGCACAGATGAAGAAAAGGGTTCTGCTATGAACAAAAACATGTCATACCAAAACACTATCCTTATTGCCGACATGCTCTCGCGATTTCTAGTCGCACTCGCAGCAGCAGCCTTTATGGTCCTTCCACTCATTATGGTCTCATACCAGAATATGCAAAGAACGCGGTTGATTACTATTTCAATTTGTATTATAGTATTTGCTCTATTGATCTCGGCAACGCTAAAAACTTCTGGTGTAGCAACAGTAGGGGCTACTGCTGCGTACGCTGCGGTGTTGTCCGTTTTTGTTTCGAACAGCTGAGTAGAGGAAGGAAGTCGAGTTATCACTAGATAATGTGGCGGGGTGTGCCAATTTGCATTACTTGTTCGTCACATTCATGATCTAATCTTTAGTCAGCTAATACGCTTCATCAAAATCTAAACAAGATCTTGAGAAAGTTGACTACCATCCCCAATCAATGCCAGAAATTCAGGACAGCGAATGAGATTTTCCACCTCGCATGCTATATATAGCATTACTAATGATCTAAGAATGTCTACAGGATCAACACGATCCGGTGTGTGCTCGTCAGAGAAGGTGTATCGTAGCAGCTCAACAATATCAGATCGCCGTGCTGAATATAAAGTAAAAGTTGTTAGTGTTTTGTGAAGCTTAAACAGAGCGAGGGTCTTCAAAGACTCAATGCCCCATTTCTCCGCAAAAACGTATAACTGTGCATGGCCAAGGAACACTGGAGTGTAGTCCTCCGTGGCATTACAGTTCTGACGAACTTCACATCGCACCGCTAAGGCTGTACGGAATGTCTCTGTGTTGTAAAGCTGATCATGGAGTGTTTGTCGTAAGAGACTACTCTTTGATGGTTTCTTCGGCTTTTTGGGTTTTTAGGTCGTCTTGGTTGAATTGGTTGTCAAACCCCAAGTCCCAAAGTCGTCGGCTGCGGTTGCTGGCTCTGGCTCTGGTTCCGGCACCGGCTCTGGCTCCGCAGATCTGCTATCATCATGATCCGTTGTAGAAGCTTCGTATGACGTAGCGACAAGAGGTGATATATTCGGAAGCTCGGAAGTCGGTATGTGAGTGAAGTCTGGAGCAGTGTAGTCTCCAGTATATGCGAACTGACAGAACCGTGTGAAAGTATCTTCTTCTACATCCTCGAAGGTTGCCTTTCCCTCAGAGGCTTCTCCCATGGATCCGTTGAGAAGAACATCGAGCGCCTTCGACTGTTTGGCAATGACAGCTGCATGGACTGTAAATGCTGCTTGATTTTCGCCAACAACAAATACAAATTGTTTCGATCTGAAAACACTAGCCCACAAAATAAGCTTCAAGTCACAGAGAGGAAGTTAACAACTTTACCCCACATCTAACGCTGCCATTATAAAACCCAATTACTCCAGCAGCTATATCTGCGCTAAAAGTCTTATTTCGTCGCAAGTGTCGCAGCGTTTGCTTCTTAGAGTCTCTACTAAAGAGAAAGAGTTAGCAATGCCTTAAAGCACAATTATATTTCGGTACACGAGGGAATTAGGTGGGTACCTTTAGTAATACGCTAGTCAATCCATTCCATTGGTCATTGGAATATCATCGACAAAAGTCCGCCCTTAAGAATTCTCAGGCAAGAGAAGCCATTCACGTAATGCGGCCGCTCGAATGCATAATTTCACATGCATTCGCTATACAGCCTCAGGCTACCATTTTAACGCATCTCAACTCTTGCAGAGGAGCTTTTTCTATCCTTCATGTCTTGTGCGTAGTCCTTTACGGATTATTCCAGACTCTGTGGCCCCTCTAGGATCGACGACTGGAAGATAGATTTACTTCGGCAGATAGTCCGCAACATCCTGCCTGCTCTGGGGATGCAGGATGTCGTCCATAAGGACGAACTTAACGACTTGACCCTCCGCATTAGCCATACCGGTGAGTTGTGATACCCCGCTGAACTTATTTTATCAAACTAACATTGCACTGTTCAAACACATCCAGTAAATATAAAGGGGAAGGAGTGCCTTAAATCCTGTCCACTTCTTTTCCAAAGAGAGGACGACGATGACGCATCCTCACAAAAGACTCCTCCGCACACTCCTCCATCCGCAGATACTGCCCTACGAAAATCACATCGCCTGGAGCTCGGTATAAAACGATCATATCAGGGCATGCAAAAAGGCTGCAATGGGGAAGGGAGGTCACACAAAAGGTTCAAGTACACCATTCGGGAGGTGAACCGTTCTACAGACACTATCAATAAGTTCCCTAGCGACGCCGCATCGAATGTCCGGGCCGAAACTGTCAATAATGCAAGTTCTACAGGCTTAGCTGTCGATTCCTGTTCCGTCGAGAAGCCTCTCGCCACTAGCCCAACAGTTGAGACTACGGCGGCGGAGACGACTGCCATGTCTTTGAATGACCACATAAACGCTAAGTCCGCCTTACAAAATAACACTACTGCCGGTTCCCTCCTACTAACCAAGCATGCGCATTAGAAGCGGTTAGTGCTTAGTAAGTCTGGTAGTACCCTAGAAAATGTTCAGGAGGCCCTCAAAACGCAGAATACCGAGCGCGTGGCCGCGGCAGTTCCAGGTATGTACCCTATATAGGTTGGGCCAAATCAAGCAAGACCAAAATCAAATAAGTTTACTATCCGGAGCACAGTTAAAGAAACTAGAGCAGTTTCAGGCAGAGGAAGAGCGTCTGCCTAGAGAAACGTTGACCGCTATTGCCTGCTTGAATATAAGAGCAATTGCTAACCGAGATCTGAAAAACGTCCTATCTAAGCCGATAGAGCTAACAAGGGAGTTCGCGGGACAAGATGAGTTTGAGAACCTTATTAGGGGCATTGATAGAGAAAATGCTTATCAAGTAAGGACGCAAGGCTAAGCGTTTATGAAAGAGACCTATTACTAGCCTATAATCCAACGAAATGCAAACATAATAGGCCTACTTCCTGGATTGTTAGGTAGGAATACTAGGATCACCCCCTAATAGAAGTGTACCGCTAAAAGACTTGTTAAGGCGTTAGGATATGGCGAAAGCAGGGATAGCGTCCTGAAAGCAAGGTTGTACCTAAAGCTCTTATCGGATCTGCGAGAGGCGGGAGTAACCCTGCTACTTTTTTACAGGACCAAGGAATTCAAGACCTACTTCTTACGGCATCCGAACGAGTTAGGTATGATACTCTCCTGGAACCAACTGTATCACCCATGTCTTTCCCAACTTCGCCTGAGAGCAATAGCCCAGGCGGAAGGGGATTTCTCTGGCCGGTGCGATCTTGAGGATCAGGATGTCTTTCACCGACTCCATATCCCACAAAGTGCAATCTGGAGAGACGACATAAGTGAGTGGGGCGATTCCACAGAGAAGGAAAACTTCCTGGCTAGTCATAGCATAAAGCCCATTTCTGGCCAGTCGAATACGCATCTTCTCCGTCACGGTATCCAAGGCGATATTGACAGTAACAAATCAATCTACGTCAACATGATCCCGTATGAGGGTATCTCTGGAAAGAAGACCCTTGGGGGTAAGCCCCCCTCAAAAAAACTCCTTGCTGTCTCTCCTTTAGCTTCCATCTCACCCGGAGACTTTCTTGGTATATTTCCTGGGAAAATGCGATATACAGAAAAAGTATTTGCAGGAGCGATCCAGGGGCCCATCCAATGTCTTTGGCTTGACCGTTCTGATGTGAAGGGAAAACTTCAGTGGATTAGAGCCGCGAAGACAGGCCAGCAAACGAATGTCTGTCTCGTATGGGAAGGAGTAAATGAAGACAAGAGGGAAAATACCTTCTGCCAATATTGGAGGATTCAGGTCGTGGCGACGCGACACATCATGCCTTTTGACCAGCTTATCCGTCCTGTGTGACCGCCGCTTCTGCTATTGAGACAAGGTTCAATTTGGAGTTAGACCGTCAGTTATAGCAATATTGAGAAATGCATCATTGTAAAGCTTATCGAATTCTCGTAGCATTGAACATATAATTCAAATGCAGCCATTCAACCGCGATTATATCCAGCTTCGAGACATATTATATCTGGTGAAGCTCCTCTTCCTCTTCAGCAATCAACGTGTATACATCTCCAGACCAACCGTCAGGCCAACGTCCACACTCAGGTACCTCGATACCATGTGGAAGCCAACAACCCATAGCTTGCAAGGCCGGCGCAACATAGCCTTCGTAGTCCTTCTCCTCCCTCTCGAAGCGCTTTTGTGTCTCCTTCTCGACGTATTCTTCATAAGCTTGATTCTCGGCAGAGACCTTTGTGAAGGGCGCTTTGCTCGCATTCGTGAACTCCCAACGCGGAGGGGAATCCCCCCAATCGTTCTCGTAAACTTCGAAGTTGTCATTCTCGATGTCCCACGCTTTGCCGATCGAGACACCATCATCAATCAAAATAATAAGTAATTTCAGATTGGGGAAGAAGTGTCGAATAATGCATTCGTAATCGTCCACGGCCTGCGTAAGAACGTCCCGATGGACAGCTAACATGTGGACCTTCTCGAAGAATCGCGGTCGCCCTTCCCATTTATCGCTCTGATTAGTGACTTCTGAAAATCCTTTTGAATCCCACCGTTGTACGGAATCCGTGAAGCTTTGGTGCGCAAACGCGTCGCAGAAATTAATGCCTGAAGAACAGGATATTCCTGTCAAATCGCATCCAATCCATACCACAGCGGTCGTTGTTGGTCTCGTAGGCTTTGAGACACTCTCTTCTAGAATCTCTGCAGACAGAAAGAAGCGGAGGCAGTGCAATCGCGTTCTTGAAGCTCCATGATTGATCAAGGACTACCTCATCAATCCTTGGGACAGACATTGCATAGTGCCATATCTTGAAGCGAATCTCAGTAGGTAAGGCCGGGAAGAACGAAAATGAGCGCCGGTCCAGTCGTTCTCCATGATAAGAGGCAGTTTGCGTGTAGGTTAATGACCTTGGAGGTCTTGGATTTCTTGGGACCAACAGTTTTCCAATATTGTTCATCGCAGATGATTCCAGAAGCCGGTTAAACAGATAAAACAATATTGCAGAATCGAAAATGTTAAAGGCTTGAAATCTCCTTAAGGTGTCAGCTCTCGGCTAAGAAAATTGCCCCTCATCAGAGTCACATAGACAAGAGCTAGAGAAGAGGCCTAAAACTAACAAGCAAAGCAATAAGTTTCTAACTTGATCTTCTAACGCAATCTATTTTTCCCGCAACCTACACTTAGATCATCCGCGCCACTGGTGCCCTCCATGGCCCTGGCGCTTCGATCATCCACGCCATTTCTGGCTCTGTACCTGCATTTGCCTCTGTTGCCTCTGGCCCTTCTGCCTGTAGCGCAGCACTCTTACGCTTCCGGCCGCGCTTCCCTTTGCCCTTGATAACCTGGCTCACCACTTCTGGCTCTGCATCTGTCTCTGCGCCAGCCTCTGGTTCATCTTCCTCTAGCGCAGTACTATTACGCTTCCGGCCACGCTTCCCTTTGCCCTTGATGGCGTCTTTCGCAGCACGCGCTGCTCGTGCTACTACGATGTCCTCATAGCTCATCACCCTCGCCTTCCCTAGCACGACTGACTTGGTTTTTCGACGAACCTTAGCTTCATCATTCATTCTGGTCAGCATCTGATTTTGATCACGGAGGAGGGCGCGGTCAGCAAAGGATATTTGGGCAGCAGTGGCGAGCTTCTGGATATGCCTCTGTAGACGCTGTGTACTCGTCTCGTTGCCATCAAGAGTATAAGCATCCTGTTTGATCAGATTATGCAGCGACACAAGAGCCTCTGCTGATACTGGCGTTATAGGCGTTTGAGGTCTTTCGTCTTCATAACAAGAACCCAGTTCTGATTCATCTGCTGCTCTCAGAACAGTTGATTGACCCAGGGGCTTTGGTGTAACCCTGAGTACTCGATCTGGGTTGAACGGAAAGAGACCAGAGGCAGCCCATGCGGCCGTAATGTTTCTCTTCGAGAACGCTCTTTCCCTCGCGGGACTATACAGAGAGGTAAAATGTTCTTTGCCGATTGTATTTGCACCTCCTCGAAACAGTCTATCAACCTCGTCGCGATAGGCTGCCTTTAAGGGTGCAAATACGCCCACGTCGCAGGGCTGGAGCTTGTGAGAGGAAAGGGAGGCGACAGAGGGTAATATTATTCTCGAAACAAAACTCTAAGACTTCAGGGGTCTCGTGCGTCCCGAACCCGTCACAGACCAGTACTCGAGGCTTCTGATTAGCCTCTGCTACAGATTGGGGATGAAATACGCGCTTGAGCCACTCTAAGCTGATCTTAGAGTCGGTGTACCCGGAATCGGAACATGCATAGTGCCATCCAGGAGTATGGAACGTGGTCCAGTTGCTTCGATGGGTCGAAGCTGGCCAGATAATCATTGGTAGCAAAGACCTGCCGCTTGCACTTATACATTCGATAGCGGTTACCATTGTACGCCTTACGCCTGCGCCTCTATAATCTCGCGGATCGTCCTTACCTACAAGGACTTTGACGGAGCTAAGCTTGCATAACATGACTCCTGTCTCGTCCATATTATAGACATTCCCCGGCACGATAGCCGGGTTCTTTAACACCTGTTCAATCACCTCAAACCAATATATTATTTTGTTATAGATATTGTTCTCGTGGCGCTTCCAGTCCATCGCTCTGAATCGTCGTGATTTGAGCGCTGGATGACGCTTCTGAAAGCTCTGAGCCCAATTCTTGCCCGGAGGCTTAAGCGGTTCATTCGCCATGGAGCGTTGGCGGGCGATACTCAAGGCAAGGGAAGGTATAAATTTGATTCGCACGGGATTCCCTAGGTCAGCCATTAGTTTCAAATACTTTTCAAGGGCTATCTCCTCTGACGGAGTAAGGTATTGTTGGCTTTGAGACTTCTCTTCGTTCGAGCGCCGTCCATGTTGACGATGATACAGGGTAGTCAGAGAAACTCCGCTACGCTTTGAGGTGGCATCGTATGTTCGAGGCTCTCCCGGCAGGAAGGCCTCTGCCAGTGCTTTACTGGCGCGGTCGCTCATGATGCATTAACCTCCGTACCTTAGATGGAGATGGGGATGGGAATGGAAAGATTGAGTGCCCGGATTGGCACGACCCGAGTGGCAACTCGTGCAACGTGGCTTGTAGAACCTTCCAGAAGAACGCCACGCCACGTCTCACGTGATATATATATTAAAATACAATAATACATTTTGGGAGCGGTAAATCTGACCTCGCTTATTATCGTGCCACTTCATGCACCTCCCACCTTTGGTCCGGAGAAATTCGGCAGGCAGATTCCCTTCTGCTCAGTGTCCTCAAACTTTGGAGCTGGATTTGACTATAAGAGAAGCTCCTACCACGACCCCAAAATCCGAGAATAGGTCAAAAGGCAAGATAGAACAGGAGGTAGTAGCTACCGCAGTTTTAGACGCTCTCGACGTAATGGTCAATAGAAGAGCCAAAGTAGAGTATTTTTCTAGCCACAGTCTAGGCCCTTATGGAGATGTATCTAAAGAATAATAGCAAACAGATTAAAACTTTAGATATCTCTGTGGTAGAGATTAAAACCCCCCAAACTATAAAGTTTTTTCGGCACACAGGGTTTTTCGGGACGCAGGGATGGATGTTAATATATGAATAATAACTTTATAGACTTGCTAAGAAAAAACTTGTGATTCTAGAATTATAAATTCGTCTTTTTGTAAGATGCGTCTTAGGACGCAGGGACAGACGTTACCCAGTCGGCTTTCAAGTAGCATATATAATTCTTATAGTCATTCCAAGCTACTTTTGGAACCGTCTTACTTAATCAAGCATATTACGCACAAATCCGAGCCGGAGCCTCTGTAAGTTTTATCCTATTTGAACCTTAAATTCTACTCTTTAACTAGTGTAGTATTGCCCTCTACACTGTTAACTTCCTTCTCAACTCTCTACCCTCTGTCGCTTTCCACTGCTACGATAACTTGTATACTTTGGAAGAGATAGAGAATCCGGCCGCTGGAAAGTTGGAGCGTTGGCTTGGTGAATTTTAACAACCAGATCTGGCTCATATTCAGAAGGTGAGTTCCTTTTGGAAAGCTTCGGGACTTTAGCCATTAGTCGGCCGTATCTGGTCTGAGGGTTCCTTTCATGGTCCTGCCTATACACTATCCAGACAAAACACATGTTGCTATTCTATATAAGTTAGCACAAGCTATCATAACCTGGGCATGCACACGTACGTTTGCTCTGGACAAAT
>QGMF01000810.1:0-16511 GCA_007821475.1 Lachnellula arida
TATTTCCAACAATTTCTTAGATTATATCCCTTACTAGCTTAAAGGTCTCTAAGTAAAACTTTAACCTAAGGTTTAATACTATTAAAGGGTCCTTATTTAGGTCTAGCGTCTTAAGGTGTTTCTATAGTCCTTTTAGATTAATATCCCGCTAAAACTTAATAGCCTAAGGTTTAAACTTAAATGCAATTAAGTTAGTTAGAATAGTAAGTATAAGTAGCGCCTTTTATTTCTATTCTTTTACTACCTTAGTATTTATAAAACTAGGTTAAATAGATATTCTATTAATAATATCCTTAATATCTATAGAGATTAGAGTAGATTTATAGATAAGATTCTATTTAGAGAAAGTTAGTAAAGTAAGGATAATAATATTATTATATTTATTATTTTGCTAGATTAGAAGTCTAGATTTATTAACTTTTACTTATTCTCTAGAGATAGCTATAGCGTTGCTAGATGCTATTTTAATACGTAGATTAATAAGAGCTAAGGCTTATAACCTGTTAGAATATAAGAGTTATAAAGGTAAAATAATAATAGCAGCGCTAGTATATATAGTAGCAGATAGATAATTATATAATTATATATAGAGCTACGCTCAGGCCTGGTGCAGAGTTTTATAATTGCAGAATACTTATATAAGCAGCTAAATCCAACATTCTCAGCTAATAATATAAAGGATATTTATATGAACTTGATTGGAATAGGGGAGATAGTGTATAAAAACCTACATATCTCATAAGACTCGTCTCCTGCATTCCTCAACAAAGCAAATCCTGACTTCTTACGCGAACTCAACTACAGCTCTCTACTATCAGAATAGTAGAATACAGGTGGTATTGCAAGGTAGTGCTAGCAACCTACTGAAACTTGGCTTGGACAGGCTAATAGATACCTCGGTAGATCATAGTATACTATAATAGAATTAATAGACTCTCCTTTATCATTCTCTTATTTGAAATAATTAGCGGAAATTTCCAATGCCCCGCGGCTCTATATATGACTAGATTGTCTCCATACTCGCAAAGCTATCTTCAAGATCTTCTAATAATAGATGCCCATCGCCCGCCATACCCATCACTTGTAACTGTTCCGTTATGTCTATATTTCTATGATCGTCCAGCGTCAGACAACGTCCATCGCTCGTTAATAATACTTTCAAGACTCGATCTCGGCTGGCATGCTCCAAAATGTTAAGCATTACCTCAAGAAACCCACCAGTCCCGTTTACAATATCTGTATCATTATCAACGAGCTGAAAGCCGTCTATAATACAGATGAGAACTTTTGGGGCAAGTGCCAGCAGCTCCTCGAGCAAGTTCAAGGCATCTAGCAGGGTTTTGGAAGTCCCGTCCAGAGATGCAAATCTACTTGCGCCTAGATCTGTCCGAGCAACAACGGGGTCTTCCAACAACCAGACTAGTTGGCGGATGAGTGAGTATACCATAACTATCAGCCTTTCCATGCTTAAAGTTTGAGTTTCGAGGCTATATGAGGAGCACCCCAGCCCGATCTCCTCGGCCCGGCAGCGATATGCAATCGAAGGTACGTGTGCTTGCTCTGCAAGGAGACCCATATAGGCAGCAGCGAGAGAGATCTCGCTCACGCCAGTATCAAAAGCTGGACCACAGACCCACAGTTTCTGACTATCAGAAGCCGCTGTCCACGCCATCAATCTGGCAAAAACTTGTGATCGACCTTGGAGTTCCTGTGTGTCCAGGTCTTCCATGACATCTAGCGGATAACCACTATCGTCACCAAACGCATCCAGGTGATCAGAACCTTGCTCTATCACATTCCATGGAATTTCTACTGGGTTAGATTTAGAAGCCTCTTCTAGAGATAGATCTTGTATAGCAAAAGTGCCATTATCATAAAGTTCTCGTGGGAATGTTAGCGCAAAACTTGGAATGGTTTTTGGGAACGTTCTGGACCTACCCATGACAGCCGACGATATATCCGTAGTATGTGGTTCTGGCGTGCATCTGATCTCAAATGACTTGTCTCGCAACTTTGCCTTCATTCTAGCATGTGCTGACACCATGTTGAGCCCGGTACCATGCTTTCCGACTATCAACAGGTACTGCACGTTCTTTGCCATTCCACCCATATTGTTCTGAAAATCCTCTTCCTTTCTCATTAAAGCTTCTCTTTTCTGAAGCCTCAACATTTTCTTCATGTCCATTTGCAGATCCCTCACAGATTCAGCAGTGTGGAGATCCACTTCGCGCCAGAGCTTTTCAGTCTTGTTGCGTATTTCACGCAAAGGTCCAGAGACAAAATCCTCAAAATGATTCTTGTCCAATGCTGCTTTTGTTTTCTCGAACTTTGAGGTACACCATTTGACGTAAGGGATCAAGAACTTGAAAACTTCTGTGAAAAATCCAGCAACGATGACTTGTAAATCGTGAAGCTTCTGTGACTCTCCTTCTGTATTATTTGCATGCAAGTTACGAATCCGAATGCAATACTGGAACTCTTCTTGTATGTCAGCTAGTCCGTTGACAAAGCCTTCATCGGTTCTTTGATGCCTCGCTGTTGCCTATGACATCGTAAGCCCGATTAACCCACTGAGCGACGTTGACCAGGATGACCTACCTGTACGATTGTGGTGAGCACACCTGTGATGATCTTTACATACTCATGGTTGGATGGAAAGAAATTGAAAATCTCGGAGAAGTCGTCCAAAGTTTTACACAGTCCTTGAAGTGTTTCACCTAATGATGTGACGGGATTATTTTTGGTTTCTTTCCCGGGGACTCGTGCTTCGTGACCAAATAGCTGGCACACTGTTAGCACTCGGATGAGTCTGCTTCAGAAACGGAATACTAAGACCTTGAGAATTGACGCTCTCGGGTCCCTCGACCTCTTGGTTGGCTGATCTTCTTTCGGGAGTGTAGAGACTAATTCGTCCCACGCTTTGATCATAGCTCCTTTAGCAACGTCAAGGTCTTTGGCGGTGGCCAAACCACTGCTGGCGCTGATTAATATCTTTTCCTTCCAAACAAATTGGCGATATCTTACAGTTCTTCAGGTCCCTTCAACGATACTACGTCGTTCCACGACCACAACTGTTCGTTGTTCACCTTTTGGTCAGCAATCCTGCAAGTCGCCATACCCTTCACAAGAGTGCCCCCTGATTTTCCGTCTTGAATTGAGTCATTGAAGTTTTGAGCCAAGTCGCGAGCCTCATTGGCAGCTTCCAGCGTGGGAGAACGGATTAGGCTAAGGCGTGGTGCCATTTCGCAGTGTAGAAGATAGAGATTTGTGGAATGATAAGAAAGCAACAATCTGGATTCAAACTCTGGGGCTTTGCGTTGTGGTGTGCCAACACTTTCAAGAATACACGAGGCTGTTATTCAGATGGAGGGTGTGTTAGCTGAATTTACACGAGGCACTGGTGCCTTAGTATAGGGCGGTCAGACGAGAAAGCGCTTCGCTGACGATCAAACAATGAGCTCCAACCAGATATGCCTTGTGACCATGTCTGGTACAACATGAGAAATTGACAAAGCCTCAATATGATAAGGCAAACGGTCGTTACTGGCAAGCTAGAATTAAATCTTTAGCGAATGCTCCGAGGCGTTAAACACGCGCCACATGTGGTCTCGGATAAATTGAGGCCTGCCTATTATTTATTGCAGTATTGTTACCTTGCTGCCAAAGTTGAGCCTGATCCAGAGCGCCCGATGCAAAAGTGAGCTTTTACTCCCAGTTGTGTATCCCACCGAGCGGCCGAGCGTCAAGTTGACGTGCAAGATAGGACTTAATTGGGCCGGTCACTACATCCTGGGAGGCCCCCTAGGCCTCCCTCTACCGACGCCAAGCGGGCCAAGTGGTTGCCAGCAATATAAACAATAAATCAGCATCCAAATAGGTATCTGCTGATGCGTAGATGGGGCTGACCCGCATAAGTGGAGAGCAGGTTATATTGGGTATGAGCTAGGCAGTCGCCTTCCTCGAATCCTCACAAACTCCAGCCTCATTTACGCTGGTCATTCCTAACAAGAAGACGGATATTCCAGTTCTATATTCAATACTTGTCCTTCTGTTATAATAGTTGCGTTACTTACGCAAGAATTTCCTTTTTGAGCGTTCAGAACTGCGTTACCTTTTCCAGAGTTCTTGAGGGGAGTATTAACCAAAAGCTACCTCAGACTTCCCAGCATCACGCAGATTACCAGCATAGTGCCAGCGAACTTCGCCATGGAGGGAAGTGGAATTGATTCAGAAATAATCAAATCTCAAGACGGCATTAGCACGAAGGAGAACGAGAAAGGCGAAACTCGGAGACACATTCGATATAGAACTCAGTATCTGGACGATGACGGGGATCTCATCAGATATGAGGACAAAGTTGAGCCCCCAATCCTTAAAGTTGACGATGATGAAGAGACTGTCGCGAATCTTGTCCTTGATATCGTCACCTATGTGCAGGCCCGTATGATTGTCTCAACTAAAGGCGTGGGCAGCGAGAGCGAGGCAAAAGCTGCTGGTAAAGACTCCACAGATAAGTCTAAGGATGGCGAGAAAGGAAAGGCAGGGGAGACTGCTTTGCAAACACTCAAAATCCAATCCATTGGGCATACGGAGATTGTGGTCCATTCACCAGCAGTGCGAAAGGCTCTGAAGTCAATCATCAAGTACTATCCAGGCGAAGCCTTCAACGGGAGGAAGGTCATAGTGAAAGAACCTTATTATCCCTTGTTCCACTACCAAAAAGAACTCGAAACAGTCGTGGCCAATCTCAAAGAAGGGACGACGACGAATGGCTTGAAATTCGATGACGAGGATGAGCCAAAGCTGTACGAAAGTGCCGCAAATCATATCTCAGTGCTATTGGCCTTTCTTAAAGCAAAAATGGAGAAGAACATTCTGGAGGAAGAAAAACTTTACCAGCGAAGCACACCCTGCGCCACGTTTGAGATGTTGTGGCTCGAGATGTCTACAGGGACAACATCATCGAGCAGCTTCGGAGGCTTACGTCGAGCAATCTAAATGATAATATGACTTCTGCAATGGATCCGGACATATATTCTTACCGAGGAGAAGTCTAGCCATGGATGGAAGGGTACGAGATAGACGCGGAAGAGATGTTTGATCCTGTTGTTTCTAATGAAATATCAACGATAAGTGAAGTCAACCCGGTTGACTATCTTGACAGGTTTAAAGGATCGAATGGGCTAGTACGGGACGCTCGAGTCATAGAATCTTGTCTCCGCTCGCTTTATATAACTCGCGACAACGACAACGCCCCGACACTTCTTCGGGAGATCGAGAATCCGAATGCAGCTATGCGTTTTGCTCGATCAATTCTAGCAACCTTGAATCGTCGATGCGTTGTGCTTGACAGTGAGGACGTACTCAAAATCGGCGAGGACAAATGGACTGGCAACATCAGAAACAGAGCTAGGACTCCGACACCAGGAACGAAGATCTACGCTCAATTTCGCTTTTCTTATTTCATCAATCATGCTTGGGAGCAGGTCCGGGAATTTACGTATCTAGCTGTATCAGACGAAGCTCGAGAGATTTTGATAGAACATGCCAAGTTCCGGAATACTGTTAGGCGATCTCGATTCTCCCCCCCGGAGTGCTCAAGCAAAGAAGTACTCGGAACTATTGACACTATTCTTCGACGGAGCGTTCGACAGGACTTTGTCGCTGCCTTGGCCCGACGGACGTATTTCACCGACATGGAGACGACACCACTTATGTTGAATAATGATAGCACCTCCGCCCAGAAAACAACATGCCTCAAAATGGTATTCAAGCTAGACAAGGAAAAAAAGAGTGCCGGGGTCACGATGCAGAATATTGTACACAGTATATACGAAAAGTACCGCATTGGTAGCCGTGAACCTTCGGAGCCTTTCCTCCGAGTGTCTACCCGCGTTGATTGCCCAACCCGACCTCTGTGGAGAGGCTGGAGTTCTGGAGATAAGCTCAAAACATCCTATGCTCACTGGAATCAAGTGCTCGTTTACGGCGAGGCCCATAAAAGCCGCGGTCTTGCTCAAAGCTCCGAGCAGAAATTATGCCTTTTTATCCTTGACGGCAAAACAGAGAATATCCAACCATTCAATATCATTGTCAAGTTGTTATCGTTTATATATCGAGATTCCATCTAGTATCTACGGTACGATTCGGAAAGGGAAGATTTATAGGAGTAGCAGGGAAGCACTGGAAAACAGAAGTCGATTCTATTTCTCGATACGGGAGGCTCAGGAGCATGTACACATTTCAGATCTGGAGTTAAAGAGACTAATTTTTGATTAGATTAAGGGTATCACTTACTCGGAAGGCTCTCAAGAGCATGGAGTAAGAGGCACTGGTAAAGCATCGATTGCTACTACATCTTAGCATCTGGGAGGCGTAGCATCCCCTTTTCTGTCAGAATAGTCTCTGGAATGAATCATCTTATTTGTAAGCATTTGAAAGTTAGTTGTTCTAGGTTGGGTGGAAGATAAGTATCATACCCCGCACTATCAAGTTTCATATACTACGCATTATTGGATTTAGCTGGTGTTAAATGCCTTTGGTAGTACTTGGAAGATTGTAGTACCTGCACCTTTCCGGCCTATACACTTATCAATCCCTTACAAATTCCATCACCAGAGGATAGTGCAGCTCTATTACGTATTGTGTGATAAATACAACACTAGATTTACATCAACGAGCATAGAATATCACCCGAGAAAAAACCCGACAGTCTTGTGATAGTTCCGTGAGTCTTTTTATACATCACTAGACGTCCTCTCAAGCGAGACCCCTCCTTTTAAGGTTTCACTATATTACAAAGGCATTCAGCAACTCGCTCAAAGCAAAGGTTCACGAGTTGGCCGTAACTAGTTGCAAGCATCCGAGATATACTCGAAAATGAGGCGCAAGTGTGCCAACAGCTACAGATTAGCGGTGAATAACCGTGAATACATACATATGAGGGTTACATATAACGGTTACAAGAACGGAAGGACTGCTCGGTGCTAGCTAGCACTGATCCACACACGCTATTTGTCTACTTACTATTGCTGGGAGAAGTCCTCTATCTACGGCTGTGCTACTTTTCTTCATAGCCATTCGCTACTATGTAGAAACCTAGATGACATGCGTTTAGGGACGTTCTTTCTCGTGTAGCTTGATTGTAAATGTAGCCATCCGTTGCCCACAGATACCGTATCATGAATAACTAATATAGTAGTACCACGAACCTTTTGATAGGTCGTAATAATAGTGATTAGTTACTGTACCCTTTTCAATCATTAGAAAGAGATGCTCGAGATTTGCTACAATCATAGAATACTAAGGAATAGAAGAAGCCCGCCCACTCCTCGAAACCGAAAAGTTACGCACTTTCATAGTCATTCCTTCCTATACCTTACATATTGGGAAACGATTGCCCTCACACATCTATACCAAGCTACCACCTATACCCAACACTCCGAAAATGCATCTATTAAACCTGTCTCCTCTTACCACCGCCATCTTCCTCCTCGCGTTACTCTCTACAGCTCAAGCCTGCATGACCCTCGACGCCGTCCGTTTCTCGGACTCTTTCGTCTCCGCGCAGATTCACGATAACGGCGATAATACATGCAACTTCCCCAACAGTGCCTCAACAGGCCAGGATGGCCATTATTGGTTTACCTGCCAGCCTGGTTTTGCAGCGTTCCTCACCTCCGATATGAACACGCTGGCATACGCCAACAACGGGAACAATTACCGCATTGGCGTCACGAACACGGGAAACCAGGTTGAGTGTGATCCCGAAACGGGGGATTGTGGCGAGTCCACTAGATACAGGGCGACGGATTTTTGTTAGGTGGCCGGGCTGTTGCCTGTGGGCTGTTGGCGAGTCCTTTTGTGGAAGTAGCTCGCGCAGGAGGCTTTGGCTGAGTGCGAAAGATGACGCAGGGTAAGGGTTTTCGGAATCGAGATGGTACGAACACAGACGTGACCAGGGGACCTTAGGCTCAGTGGTTGGTTTCCAGACACAGTAGAACCCCTAGGAGGACTTGGTTTTCATGTGGGGGAATCGTGGGTTGAGCCTTCCATAACAGGTATATTTAACATGGTAAAGAATGAGGTGTTACTGGCCTGTCTTTACTTTATTGCGTAGATAATGAATTGCTATCTCCAATGAACTAGGCTCTGTCATCTAGTAAAGTCAGTGTATTCTATCCTTACAAATAAGTACAGATTCTGAAATTGTTTCAAAGGTTGTTAAATTGCTAAGTATAATGCATTAATAATCGAATTAATTGATATGAAGTACCTTTCTTAGATCTCTTTTAATAGACACCATGTCAAGTTTGTTCAATATTCCATCCATCACCCTATCTGCCACCGTTGCTTCTTAATACAACTCTCTTGTTCGCCGACCGCTTCTTGCGCACCCTAAACATAAGTTAGCACGTAGAACTATGCTTGCAGTTTCTGAAGTAGTTAGATTCGTACAATCGCACTATGTCTGTTAGTGCAAATTTTGGTGGCCATCAATTGAGATGCAACGTACTGTTGTCTTAGTCGATCCTTCGTTGTGTATCATGCAATATCCTCCGTTGCAGATATTGCAGGTGAGTTGAGTATTCTCAATACAAGTCGAACACTGAAGCTATTAGCACACTACTCCAAGATTAGCTTAGATGTGCTCACATTCAAGCCACATTCGAAGCAGCTACGTTTTACTCCCGGCTAAGAAAAAGTCAACACTGTTCATACTATCCTTCAGGTAACAGAAATCAACCAGCACCATGCCTCTGCGCAATCATTTAACCCCACATGCCGTTACTGCCAGCGCCGGACATCATTTCCGCTACAAGACAGCTTTCAACACAAAGACCCATATGTACCTTGACTTTATTATCCGACTGTACTCCCAGTGTGCTAGCGACGGGTTCAGAGGGTTGAAGAGGGGTTGGTAGATGAGATAGCGGATCTGGGGTTTCATAGCAGTCCTCACACCACCACTCGTGACAGCTTTCGCAAAAACGGTTGCGTAGACATTCAAGACATCGCACAAGAAGCTTTTTGCTAAGAGTATCTGCGCCTGTCGGGGCTTTTGCTGACTTGGCCGTAGAAGCAAGAAGGGGTGGAGGGGCCAACAGAGGGAATTGGTTCATATGAGATGCTCCGAAGTACGAGAACCCTTCTGGAGAGGTACCACACACGCAACAACCGCTGATAGCATGGGTTGCAATGCGATGTGATAAGTGTGCGTCTTGGTGCTGGTACCAATGACCAGATGGTACATCATTCCCGAGGGCCACCGACTCGGAGTGGCGAGGACCCCTACAGAGAACGGCATCGAAGCTAATGATCCCCTGACAAGCCCGCAGGGTTTCAGCCCATTCCAACGATGGTGGTTTCAAAATGACTTTGCCGCTCTTTCGGTACCATTTGTCACCGCTTCGTTCTATCTCATCTGCAAGTGTGTCGCCAGACTTCTCATTCCATCTAGCTCCTATCTGCGCGCCCTGTGAATGAATAACCCCTCCATAGGATGGCACTGTATCAATTGGAGCTATACCGGGAGGGTAACTATTAACGTGTTTGCGGAAGCGGGGTATAGGTAGAGCGTCTTTTGGTCCAAAAAAGTACAAGGCTTCGAGTTTCGGTCTATCAGGTCTCGAGGGTCGAATAGCGTACATTAGGGCCTGTTGCAACTTTCTCTCATTGAGGTTTTGCACCTCACGAATCGATAGTATGCGAACATTGAACGAGTCTCGGCATATGATCTCAGTGATTAGGTCTGCAGTTACAGATAGGCCGTCGAGGATCAACGTCTGGACATCCTGAAGGATTTGTCGTCGTCGAAGGTTACTAAAAACCCCCAGCAATGGTCCACTGTAGAAGCTGGAATGACATTAACAGGAGGGATCGCATAGCGTAGAAAACAGAAACGGACTCGTCTTCAGTAACATTCTCATCCAACTGGGCATTTCGCCACACCTCTCCCCCGTGATCAATGGCAGCTATTTGGAACTGCGCGGAGTTGATTTGGCCAAGGTCAAGATGTCTGAAAACACCGGGGGTTTCGTATATAAGAGATTTGAAAGCTCTAGAGGTTGCGCCCAACGATAGTAGAGACGAAACCGGAAGATAGGGAGCAGTTTGGTAGAGAATGAGGGTATTAGAGAGAAGAGTTAGAAGCGTAACAGGAAGATGACTGTGTGTAGGCTTTGTAGAAAGACCCGCTTCCATGTTGGAATGAGACATATGTTTATATGCGTGGATATATGTATATATAATGTAAGAGTCTGACTATACGAAAATCAAGATCAGGATAGTTTACAACTAGAGTAGCCCCGGCTCGTAAATACAGAACAGGGGGTTCTACAAGTGAGCTGGCACTGCACCTAGCCCAAGTAGTCCTGGTACCCCGGGCGGATTAATGTTATGCCTGCCTAAATCTTTATCTGATCTGATCTGTAATCTGTGTCTGTCTATCTTTCTCACTCGCTATCTTCACGTGCCGTCGTGAATCGCATCTTCTCGAATAGATTACCAAGACTTCTACCATTCACCACACATACAAGTACACAAGTTGTACCTCCACCTCCTCGCCCTCTTTCTTGTTCATCCTTGATTGCCACCTTTGAAATGCTCACCTGGAGTTGGGAATATCCTCCAAAGTTGCGCTACACCTTCCCCTCCCCATCATGACAACACCCGAGATCACTCTGGCATGGTCCGCCGTGTTCAGAGTGGCGCCCAAGTCTACCAAGACATTGCCAGGCGACAAGATCCTCCTCCCACAATCCGCCCTCGAGCAGCTGTTAGCAGCGTCGACCGTGACAGTCGCATCCTCGAGTCGACCAGCGAATGCCACCACCTTTGATCCTTTCAATCCATATTCCCTCGCTGCAGCAAGAGCCGAGCAGTCCCAATGGCGAGACACCCAACAACAGCTTCCCCACCCTCTGACTTTCCGACTGGTCAATACGAAGAATGGCAACGTGGTACATGCGGGCATACGAGAGTTCTCGGCGGAAGAAGGGGAGATAGGATTAAGTCCATTTCTGCTGGAGGCTCTTGGAGTCACAGCACCGAAAGCGAAGACCAAGTCGGAATCTGTACATTCGAATGATCCAGGGGCTCCTGATGCGCCTATTGATCTCACAAATGAAGACGACGACGTTCCACAAATCACAGTGCACGCGAAGCAGCTGCCAAAGGGAACTTACGTGAGGTTACGTCCATTGGAGGCTGGGTACAATCCGGAGGACTGGAAGTCTTTGCTCGAACGACATCTGCGGGAAAACTTCACAACCCTGACGAACGGGGAAATATTGACTGTCGGGGGGTCTAAGTCAGAAGAGTTCCGGTTTCTAATTGACAAATTTACGCCGGAGGGCGATGGAATATGTGTGGTTGATACAGACTTGGAGGTTGATATTGAGGCGTTGAATGAAGAGCAGGCACGAGAAACACTGAAGCAAATACTGGCCAAGGCGCAGAAGGCACCGGGAAGCGCTGAAGGAAGCTCAGTGGGAGGTGATCTGAACATCTGGAAACCATCTTCAGGCCAAGTTCTTGACGGGGATTATGTGGATTTTAAACTTCCTTCTTGGGATCGATCGCAAGGAATCGATATTGAGTTGACGACGGATGAAGGAAACGATGTGGAGCTTTTTGTGAGCCCATACTCACCACATCAACGGGCCAGGCCACGAGAGGACGAACATGTGTTTGGAGATTTCAGCAATCAAACTTCGAAGAGAATTATCATTCAACCGTCCAATGTGGAACTAGACAACGCGGAAGCCTTGTTTGTCTCTGTTCATGCACACCCAACAGCCGATTCCCTGCCTTCACCTCCCCATATGTTCTCGTTACGGGTGAAGTCCTTACCAAAGGAAGCACTGGCGGGAGGATCAAACAACCCAGTTACAATTGAAGAAGATGCGGAGATGCATAGCCCAGATGAGGAGCAATGCAAGAATTGCCACCAATGGGTTCCCAAACGAACCATGATGCTTCACGAGAATTTCTGCCTTCGAAATAACATACTCTGCCCACACTGTCAAAACGTGTTTCAAAAGAGGTCTGAAGAGTGGGCAAACCATTGGCATTGTGACCAGGACTCCGAATATGGGAATTCGCCTTCCAGCAAGGCAAAGCACGACGAAATATTCCATATTGCTCGACCTTGTCCGAATTGTCTGTATAAAGCTACGAATCTCAGAGATCTAGCTTCTCACCGAACCTCGATATGCCCCGGCAAGAGCATCCTTTGTCAGTTTTGTCACTTGGAGGTCCCGCAGGAAGGCGACCCCTTTGATCCGTCTCCTGAAGCGCTCATCTCAGGACTCACAGCACACGAGCTTGCAGATGGCGCGAGGACCACTGACTGCCATCTCTGCTCGAAAATTATACGACTTCGAGACATGGCAACCCATCTGCGCCACCACGAAATGGAGAAGTCTTCACGATCAAAGCCGACTATATGCCGGAATGTCAACTGCGGGCGCACTCTCCATGGTGTTGGTAAAAATGGCGAAATTGGCGCGGGAAGCCGGATGGGCCAAGGACCTGGAAACGACCTCGGGCTGTGTAGCATTTGCTTCGGACCTTTGTATGTCAGTATGCACGATCCGGAAGGCAGAGCTCTCAAACGACGGGTTGAGCGCCGGTATCTTGGGCAGATGATCAAGGGATGTGGGAACGTATGGTGCAAAGACGAGTATTGCAAGACTGCCAAGGCCAAGTCTGGGAAAGCAGGTGTTGCACTCTCCACTCAAGAAGCGTTGCCGCTGGTGAAACCGCTCATGGACGCTTACTCCGATCGCAACGCGCCCATGTACTTCTGCGTGGACGAGGGAAGTCAGAAGAAAAGACAACTGGCTGAGATGCTGGCTGCTGAGAACATTTTTGATCTTGAGTGGTGCGTCGCGGCTGTTGAAGCAGAGACGGGGAATTTAGATGGTGCAAGACAATGGTTGCAGAATTGGGCACCAAAGAGGTTATGATAGACGACTTTACGACAGGTGTTATAAGTTGAATGTTATCTGTAGATATGGTAATGGAATCTCATTTTACTATCTACTTTGTGCTAATACTCACGTCCTACTACCCTAGGACTATGGAAACTGCTAGGGTGGCTATGACAATCTAGCCAGCGGAATGACAATGGTAACCTCGCATTTTATGGCCTGCTACTAAGGAAAAGTCTTAGGTATCGTGCTAAGCTAATTGCAAAACCTCACAGAGCATATTACCTGCGGTCCTAAGCTGCGTCCCGATGAGCCCTCTACTGTCAAATGACGCGCAGCCCCTCCGTTCTCTAGCATCTGGCACCCGCCCAAGCCTTCTCAGCAGAAGACCATATGGTTGACTTTTAATGTCCCACGCCACCTGGCACATTATAAATAAGACTTCAGCAGAAGACCATATAGTTGGCTTTTAATGTCCCAAGCCTTCCCATCAGACTTAGATCTGCGCCAGACCACCATCAGCGGCGACCTCGCTGGCGGTCATGAAACTGCTGTCGTCCGACGCCAGGAAGGCCGCCACAGCGCCAATCTCCGACGGATCAGCCACGCGCTGGATCGGCGTCATATTCGCGAACATCCTCTGGCCCTCCTCGCCCAGCGCTGCCTTCGCGAGTTCCGTCGCCGTCGGGCCGGGCGACAGCACGTTGACGCGGATGCCGGTGCCCTTCAGATCCTCGGCCCAGGAACGCGCGAGGTTGCGCACCGCCGCCTTGCTCGCGCTGTACATGCTCATGGCGGGTGCGCCCGTGGTGCCGGCGCTGGAGCCGGTCAGGATGATAGAGCCGCCCTTGCCCATGAGCGGCAGCGCCTTCTGGATGGTAAAGACAGAGCCCTTGATGTTGGTGTTCAGGACCTCATTGCAGTGCTCGACGGTTATTTCGCCGAGCTTAAGCTGGCTACCCGCGCCGGAGTTGGCCATGACGATGTCGAGGGTGCCGCGGTCGGCCTTGACGGCGGCGTAGAGCTTGTCGAGGTCGGCTGGATCAGAGACGGAGCCCTTAACTGCGCGGGCATTAGAGCCGAGTTCGGCAACCGCCTTGTCGAGCACGTCCTGGCGGCGGCCGAAGATAAAGACAAAGGCGCCCTCTTCAGTGAAACGCTTAGCCGATGCGAGGCCAATACCGGTAGCGCCGCCAGTGATTACAGCCGTCTTGCCAGCAAGTCTAGTGATAGGGGCCATTGTTATCTTTGTTGCAATAATTGTTTATCAGGGTTGCAAGTACGAGTAGGTGTAGGTGTGGGTGTAGGTGTATGTGTAGTGTAGGTGAAGGTATGCATGTCAAAACTTTGCTTTGAGGAGATTAATAACCTTACTTATACCGTAATAGCTATTGAGCTTAGGGATAATAATAACAAAGCAAGACCTACTGCCGGAAGCACTTGCACTCCGGTCGCTCTGTGGTTTCTGTGCGGCTGATTAATAAGTTATCTCACCCCCACCGCTCCGCTCCGAACCCCTTAATGACAAACCCTATGATGACAAACCCCTTGATGAGAAACACCCACCGCTCCGCTCCGAACCCCTTAATGACAAACCCTATGATGACAAACCCCTTGATGAGAAACACCACCGCTCCGCTCCGAATCCTTGATAACAAACTCCGTATTAGCTCTCAATGGCCCTTATTATGGCTTAGCCGGGTAGATAAGCATTCATACGAAGTACGCCTACCTATCTACCTTAAGGAGGTATATAACAAGCAAGCGCTTCTTCCTCGTGGCCAAACGTGTTATATCTACCTTTTCCCTAGACTATCCCCAGCACTGCTATCTGTACCTACCTCATATTCAAACTGAAAAAAAAAAAACAAAAAATCATGCCTTCTCCCGTCATCCTCATCCTCGGTGCAGGCCCAAACATCGGCCACCATGTCGCGAAGACGTTCGCCGCGAGCGGCTATAAAGTCGCCATCGCCGCGCGCTCAGTAAAGGAGGTAGAGAGTACCGAGAGCCAATTGAACATCCCCAGCGACTTTACCAAATCCGAGGACGTCGTCAACGCCTTCTCAAAAGTCAAGAAAGTCTTCGGCATCCCTAGCGTAGTCGTCTACAACGGTAAGCCCCCGTCCAGCCCTGCCCTGCCTTCATTCCTAGTACTAATAAAACCCCGTAGTCAGCGCCTCGACGCGCCCGTCCCCCGACGACCCGTTCTCCCTCCCCTTCGCTGATTTTAACAAAGATCTCAGCATCAATGTTACAAGTCTCTACGTCGCCGCGCAACAGGCTGTCGCCGGCTTCGCGCAGCTGCCTGCGGGCACGGCGCGGACATTTATCATGACGGGAAATATCCTGAACGTAGAGATCATCCCGGGCTTTATCTCGCAGGGAGCAGGGAAGTCCGCAGGCGCACACATGATGTGGGCTGCTGCGGATGCGTATAAATCAAAGGGATACAAGTAAGTTGGGCCAAACTATTTATGTTTATATTTGTTTCTTTATTTGTGTGTAGTGGAGTGAGCGAATGAATAAATGGGAAGACTAAATAGTTTGTGTGATTGATAGGTTTTACTATGCGGATGAGCGCAAGGCGAACGGCACGGCCAAGTATATGGTCGATGGGGATGCACATGCGAAGTTGTTCAAGGGTCTTGCGGAGGAGAAGACGCAGGGGCCGTGGCATCAAACGTTTGTGATGGGCAAGGGATACCAGAAGTTTGCTTCCAGCTTATAAGGCATTTGAGCGGTTGTAGCACCTTGATAATTGGCAAGCTTGCCACCAACGAAAAATCTGCATTCGCAGCATTGCTTTTCCCATTCGTGCCCGGAACGTTGGTTGTGATGGTCATAGCTGTGAAAGCTTTCGGATTCCCAGAGTCCCAGGCGCGTTAGCAGAGACGGAATATGTTATTAAACCGGCACCGTAGGCGTTTTCTTAGCACGTGGTAAGTTAGAGATTGACTGTGCAAGCGTCAAACCATAGGAGCCTTTAAGTTGCGAGAGCTTCAAGCTGTCGGACAACTTCAAGCTACGAGGGCCTCAAGCTATCGATATATCTTAAAATCCTAACGTTGGGAGGTGGGAATTGGTGAAGTTTTCTAGTTATATACCGCTGAGACGGAGCAGCCTTTGAAGCCGCATATAATATAAATAAAAACTAAGGATATACTTTAAAATTATATAATTATACGGAATTCTTCTTTTAAGTATTTATATAACTTAGAAAAAGCGCTATAGTTACTACTACTTCTTAAAAGTATATATTATAATATAAAGATCTAAGACTATTAGACTTGAATCTTAGTTAATAGTAGCGATTAAAGAATTATATCTCTTAAAGTCTAGTATTCTCTAAATATTATTATCGGATATAATATTAAGTAATATTAGACTTTAGAAGTTCGTTCTATCGGATAGTAAGAGAGTAATTATTTATAGATTATACCGCGTACTAAAGTGAGTTAGATAATAGTATTTCCTCTTATTATAAACTTTATACTTTTCTTTATACTTAGAATTAGAATTTTTATAAGAACTCTTAGGCCTAGTATCTAATAAAATTTTATTATTATAAAATCT
>QGMF01000811.1:0-16501 GCA_007821475.1 Lachnellula arida
AATAACTAAATCTAGACTAATCTAGATAATATTAGTATCTAATAGCCTTTTAGTTAAGAAAAATAATAATAGTAAAATAGAATTATATTATATATAATAGTAAGCTCCTAGCTATTATAAAAAGCTTTAAATAATAGAGATATTACTTAAAAGGTATATAATATACTATTAAGGTTCTTATAAATTATAATAATCTAAAGTACTTTATAAATACTAAGTATTTAAGAGAGAGATAAGCTTATTAGGCTATATATTTAGCTATTTATAATTTTAAGATTTTATACTATAAGGGTAGTACTAATCTAGTAAATAATCTAAGTTAGTAGCTAGATTATATAAAGTCTAAAGATCTAGTTAAAAACACTTAGCTTTTAACTTTTTAAGTAAAGATAAAAGAGAGTTTTATGAATATAATCTAGAAGGCCTATTATAGCTCTAAGCAAGTGCTATTAACCTATAGTAATATATACCTAAAGGTATATATTATATTTATAAAGTAATTAAATAAAGTATAAGCTAAGTAAATAGACTAGATACTAGATACTTAAGTTTTACTCTTAAAAGAGATTATAAAAGAACCTAGTCTTAAAAGTCTTACTATTTCTATAGCTAAGCCTAAATTCTTATCTATAGAAAATTAGATTAATAAGAAGTTAAACTACTTTAGCTCCTTTAAGTAACTCTTTTTAGAACTTTATTCTTATAGCTATATATTTAGATAAGAGACTATAAGAAATTTAGATTAAGAAAGTAATAATATCCTAGATATAATTAACTCTTAGACTTACTTAAAAGTAGATTTACTTCTTTAAAAGAGTAAAATCTTTATTTTAGATAATCTAGTATTAAGATTTAAAGTTATAATACTTTATTATAATAACTCTTTAGTAAATTATTATAAGGTTAAAAAGACTCTAGAATTAATCTAAAGAAACTTTTACTAGAAATAGTTAGAAGTAAATATATATAAATATTATAATCTAGATCGTGGTGTTCGACCCCTCGGGTTTGGCGGCCTCTGGATCAGGCAAGGTGCGTGCACGGGCCGACCGCCGCTTTCAACCTCTATAAGACTCTCGCCCACCCCGCTGCTTGACCCTCTTCTTCTTTAATCTTTTTAACACCTCCCTCTGCTCTGCTTAGTTGCAAGGTCTCATTATGCGCCGCACACATCTCCTGCATAGTCCCACTCATATACCTCCTCGGCGTCGCCGCAGCTAAGAACAATAGCACAGCCTGTTTGAAGCTAGAAACCCCGATATCCCACTCTGGATTCGATGCTCAAGTGTCTGCGATAGGAATCATTCCTCTTAAGTCAGTTGGATTGGTTGAGATACAAGCGTGAATACCAGCTCCGCTCCCTCGCTGTCGCACTATCACCACCTTCACAACAATGCTGGTCTGCTTCAGCGGCACCTCTATCTGTTGCGACCCGGCCAATCCAAGAAATGCCTCACGATGACGTGGCTGGCTTCTGCCTGACTATGCTGTGGATAAGTTACGTGTCGGCTACTTTCCTGTCAGCTTCCCTGCACGATTAGGCTTTAGCAGGAATCATGGGCCTTGATCTGGACTGATCTGCAGCGAGAAGCATCAGTGTCTGCCTTGGCTGAGTTACGAGCCAAGAGTCTTTATGGTAAGCTCCCCTATGTTTGCTTTGGATCTGGATTGATTTGTTAGAGATGGACCGACACCTGCATACATGGTAGGGGAGGGAGTGAATCGTTGGAGCTGAGCTACTATCTTAGATACCGAATACGACACCCCCTCTCTCGAGAACCGTCACACTATTACGTTCCTCTATGCATTGATTACGGTTTCCTTTGTCCTAAGGAGCTGAAACAGGGTTGGGGATATTGAGAGATATTTTGTGACACGAGATAAGCTGGGCGGAGTGGCAGGAATTTCAGATCGCTATATGATTCTTCGATCAACGGTGAAGCTGGCAGACAAATTGGTAGCAGATGTGGGAAATTGCAAGCAGGCCAAGCCCCTCTGACCTCTGATGCTGCTAGATCCGAGCCATGGACGCCTGCGAGAGGTTCTAGACTGTGTCCGGGCCTGCATGAGGATTCCCGACAGCATGCTGGTGCTAACACATTTATTAGGGGAATAAGGGGCGGTGCAGAGCTAGAAGGGGGCACAGGGGAACGATATCGTGGCCGGCAACGACGGCTGAGCGCAGATGTGCATAGAACGGCCGTAATACGGGGTTAAATTCCTTGACAGCGACGGGCTGCCTCGCGGACGCGCTTCTGCAATCCTGGCATATAGGGGGCGCGTGTCACTAAGTGGAGAACTGAGATAGGAAAATGAGGATATTTTCATGCACTATGCTTATTTCTCTGAGTGTTTTGCGGGAATGGAATCCAAGGCAGTGATAGTATGGCAATTGTGAGCGGCAAATAGGCATACAGGGTAAGATAGGAGGACGGCTATATAAACCTCCTGTACTTCCTGTTCCGAAGACTCAGCTCGAGCAATTACTATTTTGCAGTTCTCCAAAAGTCTTGTGTTTATCAGCGTCAAGTCTTTCGCTATGGCTACTATTGATTTGAGCCGCGTTCAATTTTGGCAGCCCCCTTTAGACCCATCATCTTCCAAGCAACGTCCTGCTTTACATAACAAGTCAGATGAAATACTCAGGCGCAATGACCATGTCAAGTCTATAGTCGCAGCAACTCAGCACCAAGGGCGTGACTGTGCATTCCAGCAGGAAGCCAGAGCTCAAGGTATGATGAAAGAAAATCCTAGAGATGAGCCTGTCTAATCTGTTATGTATAACATAGGCCATAAGGACGACAAAACAGACGACGACTTACCATTATTGGAAGAGTTCTGGGGCCAGACTTCGCGTGAGGGGATCTCGATAGGAAGAGACAAGCATTCTAAAGATACCCTCCAATATCTCGGAGCACCTGCTCTCGGTACAAGCAGTTATCTTGAACCAAAACAGTCCAGATTGGATGATGATATAGGCAATAGCCAAGGCACTCGAGGTATGCGCCCCGGCTCTCTGTTATCGCATGTCAAGCCGTCTCCTGACCTATATGCAGACAGACCAGTGATTCTCGAAAATGACGGTTTAGATACTCCTAACCCCGAAGCTACTGCCGAGCCGAGCAAGCCAACTGAACCGCCTAGTCATGGACTATGGTGGGATGTCGACGACGGCTGCTATGTTGATGATGAATTCCGTCCAATTCCTCTGCTCGAGCAGGAAGACTTGGCTTCTATGCCTAACCAGTCTCACTCTCGCTATCACTCCCCCGGGGTATCACATGGCCTGATCAACCAACATGATAATGGTAAAACCATGCGAGGCATATCAGACGAGCCGGCGTCCTATACTCTGCTTCCACCATTGGCCGAAAATAGTGGAGAGAGCAACGAAAACGCCTTTGAGCTTGAAAGAAGCATGCAACTGGCATTCGAAGAGCAAGAGAAGTCGTTGTTGGCTCCTGCTCCTAGCTCCTACCATCCCCAACCCTCTGCTGAACCCTCGCACCTTCAATTTGGCGAGGAAAATGATCAAAGCGGAACTGGTTACGGCAGATTAGAGGGGCTCAGACCGGGCTTCCCGCTCCGTAGTCAGAATCAGGTAGGAGAAGCAGGCGGGGTAGAGATACAGCAGCATGAGGAGCTTGTACGACAAGACAAAGATCAGCAGAACCTGTTAGAGGTCATCGACGCGGACGGCCCTCAAGACAAGGAAGCCACCAAGGCTCTACCAACCATGCAATCCGAGATCCCTGAGATTGACGAGCACTGCTATGCCCCACGAGCCTCTCGGAGTCCCAGCCCCTCTGCGCTATCCGGCTCGGCATCAGGCGGTAAGCTGGAGTCGAGAAAGCAGGGAGAGAAGCGGGGGCGCCAGGGCACGCATATAGAGATCAGCAATGAATCCCATGATTCTATAAACGACGAGGACCCACGACCTGCAAAGCGACGAAAGCCACGCTCAACGCCTGCCGTGACTGCACCTCTTCACGTTCGACAGTCTCTCCCCTCCGCTTTGCCTCCTACTACCAACCTCGAGATTGACTATACACAGCCTCAGGCTGATCGCGATTATCGCTCAACCTCAGTCGATAACGAGATCTGTTATACTCCACGCAGCTCTCGAGGTTCCCCGGCTCGCGCAGAACCGGCACCAGTCGCTGAGTATCAAGAATGGCCCTTCCAAGGCTTCCTCAAACGCACCAAGATCGGGGGTGATGTAATATACAATCTCGAGTTCCAGTTGCCATGTACCCTAGATCACTGTTACCTCCCTATTGCTGCCTATGCGCTGGATAATGGTTCTAATCAGGAAGTTTCTGCAGCAGCTGGAACCCCTCACAGCGCTGTGTCACATTCTGAGGTAGAGCCAGCAACATTGCAGGCAAAGAGAAAACGCGTCCTATGGACTGCAGAAGAGAATAAAAAAGTACTTAAGATGAAGAAAGAGGGTTGCCAATGGAATGAGATCCATGCTGCCCTCCCGCACCGGAGTCCAGGGGCAATTCAGGTGCAGTACTCTACGAAACTCAAGTAGCAGTTGTGAAAGTGGTGGCGTAATAGTCCTAGATTAACAGTCAGATAGTTAGAAATTCTTTTTGTTCTTTTGCTTTTCTCGGTTTCTTAGTAGCCTTTAAAGGACCATGGGACAAGTTCGTGGCTACATATAATTATTAAATAAGGGCTTCACAAATCCACCTTCTCAATTTTCTTAGTCTTTAGAAGCACCTCCTTATTATTTTCTCTAGGCGCCTTATCATTTCCAGGTTGCTTTCTCTTGCTGCTTGCATAGCTGCCTTTACCTGGTTCATTGCACGCTTGCGACAGTTTACACCTTGTTATTTATTATCCTATATTCTTCGAACCACTTAAACCTTTCTCCACTTTAATCTCTAGCTATTCGAACGAAATCTTCTTATATATCAAAATCAAATACCTCCAGTTCTTGCCTCCTGTTGCGAATCAGTTAGGAATGTTTATTTTGGAGGGACTAGCTTTACCTTGATAGCAGTCTCCGAGTCTTGTGAAGCGCCCTTCAACTTCGTAGCCTTTAGTTCATCCGCCCAAGCCTTACAACCAGCACATGCCTGTTCCATTGTCTTATCCCCATCCATAATGAAAGCTTGGATTTCAGCCACACTAAAAGTATCAGTGGGAATCGACTCTGAGAACTTCTTTGCCCAATGATCTAGGGCTTGAAGGTCGGCGGGCGAGCTCGGTTGTTCTAAAGAGGAACCAAACATGCGTCGGAAAGTGCTTTGTATCTGCTCCTGTGTAGACATCTTGAAAGATATTACCCTGTCAATACGCCCAGGTCGAATGAGGGCCTTATCAAGCCTCTCGATGTAATTCGTAGTCATAAAAAGCAAGTGGCCTTCATGAGATGCAATTCCATCTATAACATTAAGAATGTCTGATAAAGATATACCTTTTTCCCGATCTCTTTTATTGCTTAGGCCAGCTCGGTCAATATCCTCGAGAATTACAATGCAGCGATGCGAAAGGGTATTGAATAGGTGCTTTAGCTCGCCCCCTGAAACGTCATTGATACTGGGAACATAGATATCAAGTCCGAATTTCCCAGCAATAGCATAGATCAGTGATGTTTTCCCAGTTCCAGGTGGGCCTTCGAAAAGATAACCCCGCCGATATGGTATCCCTTTTCGAGCATATGTCTCAGGGGATCTCTTGTCTAGAAATTTGGTGATATTTCGAATTAGATCTGCTAAGACCGAGGGGTCTAGGTCAATAGTATCCAGAGATCGTTTCGGGCGGCCTGGGAGTGCAGACCACGTTGAGTTGTAACGTTGCTGAAACGGGCTTGGTTGAAAAACGAATGTTTTGGATTTACGTTCATGAAGGAGATGTTGAGTTGCTTCCCTGATTAAGCCTTTGACTGGTTCTGTCGATAGTCCGAGAGTCAGGAACATATAGGTCTTGAGTCTGTCCCCTCCAGTAGGAGTTGTAGGACCAGAATACTCGAGCCAGAACCGTCTACCCTTGTGGGAAAATCGTCTCCAGCCAGGGGCGGGGGTAAAACCGATACTGTCATCTTCTGAGGCGGCTGCGTTTGAAGCATTTATTATGCTAGTGCTCTTCATGGCGCTTTGCTTGAATGTATCCACGCATAGCCTTTGGGAACACTGGATATCGGGCCGGGCAGCAAGCCAAGTCTGGAGGGTGAAAAACAAGGCATCTTCCTCTGAGATGAGGATAGAAGACGAAAAGACCCGAACAACATGATTCCGAACACCCTCGTAGGCATAGAAAGAGAGCTTGTAGAGCGAGAAACAGGTCACCATTAGATTGACTGCTGTTGTAATATCAAGACCAGTCGCAGAGAGAATAAAATAACGAATATGGGCGTAGCCTGGTACTGATAACTCAAGCAACTGCTCTAGGAGGTAACCGTTCCCTAAACCTTGAAGCAATCCGGCCGTCGACATAGCTAGGCTGTGTAGACGAGCTCTAATACCCAGCGAGGAAGAAAACGAAGGCAACGAGAATGTAAAGACAGAGAACAATAAGAACTAGAATTTATATCATCGAAGTCGTGCGAGGTTTTGAGGGTCTCTAAAGCAGCCTCCTTCCACTAATATGAAGGAACGCTGGTAGAATAGCCCGGGAGATAAGCTGTTGGCCATTGACAAGGGGTGGTCGCATACCATGCAGCGAGCTTGCATCTTAGGGGAAAGCATATTCATATGCCAGGGGAGAGGTCATTAGTCCCGCTCTGTAGGCAAGGGTGTATGCAGGCCAATTATTGTAGGACGAGCAAGACGCCCTGGAGGTGAGGAGGAGGAGGAGTAAGAGGAAGACCTGTGGTTGGTAGATAGGGTAGTGGTGGACCATACACCTCTCGAGTGAGCGGTGAATAAAAGGCAAGGGGAAAAAAAGGCAAACAACGCGTAACATGGATATGCAGGCCTATATAATATAGAATGAACGCAATTGGCGTGCTCGTCTGCATGGACCTTGAATAGGTGCTGGCGACTTGGAAGTGAGATCCCACATCTAGCGCTGGAACAAAATGTGGCCGTGTGTGGTGATTATAGGGCGTAGAACATTTCAATTGCATGTGTCAAATAGAATTTTTCGGTTTGGCTGTCATAGGAGTCTCCAATCCCTCGAGCACGAAACGAAACAAGGAGTCACCGCCGAGACGTTGGATAGGTTGGCTTTTACTTGCAGAAAACCTCGGAGGGTGGATGCGATTTGTCAGATATATTAGGGGTCCGATTCAGGAAGCCCTGCCTATCAGCATGATGCGCCGTGGAATCATGGATGTTCTAGAGAATGCCGTGTGAAGATAATGTGTGGCTTAGGGCAAAGCCTGAGTGAGGTTATGAGCGATTATATATATAAGAAAATTCAATTCAATTCATACTCGTTTCTTGTTCTTTATTGGTTCTTCTACATCTAAACCAGGCGAATCATATAGTTCCGCCTTCCTACCTCCCCACAGCCAACTTTATTATCGAACTCGTTCTCATGGGTCGAGGTTGGGAAGGGGTTGCCGTTAGTTGGCCCGTCTTGAACTTCCACCAACCCTTTCGCCCGTCATCGCTGGTGTCACACCATTTACCTCTTGCCGTCCCTCATCCTCATCCTCATCACTGCTTTCATCCTTCTCCTGCTCCAGCTCCTGCTCGAGCTCCCTCTCACCCTCACTAATGGGGGGCATCATCAATCGTCAGCAATAAAGTCGACCTGATGATTCTCTACAAGGTCTGTCCGGCGTGGCGTTTGAATAGGTCGGCTAGGGCTAGTGAGAAAAAAGCTACTAATAAAAGACTGGTACTCACAAGTAAAACCTTACACTATTGTAGTAGGCTTGTATCATTGACTTTATCTGAAGTTCCTCCTCATCCGTCAACCGCTCTAGCCTTAAACCATCACTTAAAAAGGAACCTTTCAGTGCACGAGTGATTCGTAGTACACATTCTTCGAATACTCTCGGATAGAACCCGGCGGAAGCCCAATCAAGAAGACAAATAGAGCCATCCTGTAGCAAGAGGAAGTTTCGAGGAGCTATATCAAGATGGCACAGAACCAATTCAGATCCACTAAATATCAATTTAGGATCCTGTTTTGATAATCTTCTGTTGAACCAAGATTCTATCTCCTGAATAGTATGAAGAAAAGGCTCTTCACTATGTTCGGACCAAAGGATACCAGTTGATACTCCACCACCAAGCGCGCCAGGAATAGAACTGCGTATAGTCGCAAGATAGGCGAGAATGTAAGTAATCCTATTCATCAGAAGAGAATCTTCGACAGGCTCCAGGACTCTTCCTTTCATATACTCCATTACAATATAACCGTGTTGTCCTTTAGTGAAAAAGCGGTAGACTGATGGGATACAAACAATGTTTTTATCAATCAATTCGTAAGCCTTTCTTTGGCTATTCGCCTCCTCTTCCTTGACGCCAATGCCGAACTTAACTACTGCTTTTTCAGATAGCTTGACGACATGGTTATCATAGACGGCTCCACTAAGGAATACGCGGTTTGGTTCCAAGCAGTAAGATGCTATTTCATCATCGGTTGCGGTTTCGTGATAAAGGTTAAGAGAAGCCATATTGTAAGTTTGTAGAATATTATTAGTTGTGAAGTTGGGTACGGAGGGGGCGGGAAGGCTTATATTTATCACTAAACAAGTCACATTGTAAACTAGTCGGATGCAGCGATTTCAGACTAGGGCCTTGGCATATGCGAACTCGGCCACATTCAGCTCCAAAATCACGTACCTGCCTGGCCCAACTGGAAATAGTTGTAGGATAAAGGATTTATTAAAAGGGAAGAGCTCCTATAAGAACCTAGAGTATAACATTTTGCTTAAATACTTGGGAACCATCAATTAAACTACTGGAAAGAGACGATAAGGGGTTATCACATGACATGTCATATGATAATTTGGCCGTCCGTAATAACCATTATCTGTAAGAAATATTCTGACCATCGTAGAACCGCCACTTCTTCGTCCTACTAGTGTCTGACCATCCGTTCGAATTGAAAATCCATTGATTCGTCGTCTGTGAACGCTCTATTTTGAAGGCGCTGTCATCATTGCCGTAATAGTACTGCCCCCCCTGGACAAAATAATACTTCTCTGGCATCTTGGACGATTCAGCTGCGGCTGCACTAGAGGAAGATGCCACTGTCAGATTTACTGGCACCGCTAAAGAAGTAGCTACAGATGATGTAGCCGCCATGGTGTATGAGCTTTGGGTGCTTTGCTGGGCTGTTGATCTATCAAATCGACCGGTTTCATAGAATTCTCCATAAACCATTGGTAAGTCTCTTTTTTCCCCAGATTTAGAGTACCTGAAGAGCAACTTAGGATACAAATCTTCGGCAGACTTTGGTGAAAGATATCGATGTTGCTCAAGAAGCCAGACAATGGCATAACTAGTAAATTTAGTGATTATTACCTGTAGGCAAATGAAATCACTTACACCCAATAGCGGCAACCAGAACCCCCTCCTGACATTGTATACGCGTCGCGTCCTTCGTTCCAGAGAAGAGTACAGATTTTCCCAACAGAAATATCTGGAACTGCATAGTCCCAGTTATCGATACGAGAAGCTGTCAACATATATGTGTGTGTTGAGCACTCGAGTATTCCAGTTGTGTCCCACTCTTCGGCTTCATCATCCCAGTTTGCCCTCATGTTTAGACGGAGTGAACCTTCGTCGTTTTTGAAAAGTAAGTAAATAGACCAGTGATTGTCGCTCATAGGAGTGTTCGGACCAAGGGGACCTGCAGTATGGACAACTACTCTGGCCCCTTTCACAATACGTTTATCCACACGCAGTTTGTCAATAGTTGTCGTCATGACTACCTAATGTCAAAATACTTCTTAATAAGGACGTCTCTAGATACTCACTATAAAATACCCAAGACGGTTGCGAAACTATCACATTAGGAACTCTCGGCAGTATAGAGTCGAGAACAATTAGGAATCTATAAAGTTAGAAGATCAACTCGAAAGCTATCTGCTTATGTTTTAAGACGAGCAAGAGGAAGAGGCAGCTTTGATATGCCTGTTTAAAGCAGTACTGGTCAGACTACCTTCAGAAGTATCTCAACATTTTCAGGGAAGCTTTAGGGAGTGAAGGCCGCCGCTATGTCGCCGAACAACAATTTTGCAAGGTCTCCCTCGCTTAGCTTTCGATCTCCAACCCCCTTCTCCATTTCGTAAACGCCATCGCGGAGAGGAGTGATATCGGTCCTTCAAAGGTCCGGACCACGCCGCTGACACTCTACTTCTAACAGGTCTCCATTTGTCGATTGCGTTTGCTACTAGCTACGGCTCGCTGTTCGGATTAGCGCCGCCCGTCCTGCAATCTTCATCACTTATAAGTCCACACCCTATGGGACAACCTGGTCCTCTGGGGTTACTGTCGGTACCCGTTGGTGATCCCCACTGCTGTGTCTGGAGGCGAAGTTGACACTCCTGTAAAGAGAATCCCTGTGCTTGATAAAACCATGCAAGTGAGTAGAATTGTCTAATCGAGTGAGGAAGGTAAAGCGGCAAGACGGGTCGCGAAACGGTTGCGGGAAATTCCTTGGATGCTTTGAGCAATATATTCTTACCATAGTTTGCAAAGCGGGATACTACTGTAAAAGATATTTTTAGATGCGGTACCTGGCATCCCCCGATCTAATTCGCTCGGACTCTGTCTCAACTCATCCTACACGGTGCACCGTGCCAACTCATTCTACACGGTGCATCGTACCAATCTATCCAACACAGTGCCACCATCTGATTTGGATACACTCCCGTCTCAACTCATCCTACACGATACTCTGTCTGAATCTAAGTTGTTCGATGACAATGGACATTCAGCTTATTATGAAACTTGACGGATTAGAGCATGACCTTGAAAACGTCGACTTCAATACTTTCAGATATGCCATATTGAAGGAACTTGTCATCAAGCTGCACAGGGTCATCGAAGCAACGAAAGCAATCAGACTCAAAAATGCTATCTTATATCACAAATTCGATTCTTCACCCAACCGTTACTCCGCGGATTTTAAGAAGCTTCTCTTAATCCGATATGGAAAAGCAGCGCACCCATTACGAAATTTCCTTTTGCTACTTTCTCCTCCAGCATTACTGAAGGTCAGCCACGACCTTACTATCAGATGCCTGGAAAATAACATGAGAAACCTCTCAGCGTTTGCCCAGCATGCTGTAACGAATATAACACTCAATCAACAATTCGTTAATCGTGCAAAGAAGGTGCTTCCAGATGGTCCTCGAAGGAGCCTTGAAAAGCACATTTTGACTTATGAAGGTGACCTATTCTTACGTACCGTTATGTTTTCTTCGTTGCTAATACTGCTCTGGAAGCCGAAAACCTGTCAGTACTCCATTCCGAGTCGAGGACAGAGACATCAACCTCACCGGATCCGCTTCAATTCGAGGGCGGGGCGCAAGTGTTGAATAACTATCAGTCAGTAACGTCACCACCAGATGCTCTGCAATCATCAACCACTCTGGATCATCCTGTAGTACGATCCTCTAATGGAGATATGGTATTATACGGTAAGAAACAGACCTTACCACAGAGACTTTTAAGAAGCAGTCGCTGATGAGACTTCCAACCAGAACATCAACCACAACCATATGAACCAGATATAATCAACATTTTACCTGCACATCGCCCCGCACTTCTGCCTAAGGAAAGGTTAATGGCGTTCCTGTCTGATTCTGGGGACGCTGTCTTCTGGATCATATTGCCGACCGACTATACAAGGGCACCGCTGATTCAGATCTCTCAGGAAATGTTCGGGGAATTGATTTCTTTTCTGCGAATTTAATCCCTCTTATCGTACACCAGCTGGATTGTATAATAACCTGCGAACGTACATTTCCGACCGGACTTAACTTCAACCAAGAAAGGGCCAGCATGATCAGGTCCTACTGTAGCACCGTCTACCTGTTTGTTTCCTCCAGTGACCCGCAAACTTCCCTCGCCGCTGTCGCTTGCCGTGATTCTGACTGCGGAGAATGAGGATCCGAAGGCCTCTCCATCCTTTATGGAACCATCGCCGAATTGCTTAGGACTGATAGTTACAGCTCTACCAAGCTAGAGAGGAATCAGCTATGTTCACGTTGTGCACAATTGGTTGTACCTTTTTTTCCACCTCGGTTTGGAGCCCCTCTCCACCACTCATATCGATGGGCGCTGTTCGCAGGTCGCACTTCTTCTGGGCGTAGCACACTCCGCTGGTCGGCAATGCCGAGATAGCTTTACGGGAAGAGCTATTGTCGTCTTAGGTAGTCGCTGTCCCGTCTACCGCCTCGACGACTAAATGCGATCGACTGTCGATGTTGTTTCGAGCGCAGAGAGACCCCACATCGTGACCCTGTGACGGAGAGGCTTTGCTGTCGGACGATCTGTGATTCCGATGCCGTCTGTAGCCGCTAGTCACTAGACAATTTATCATCTCCCGAAATTGGGTACATCTGAAATAGCGAAAACAATTTTTTATCTGGTCAGTAGATAGCTCTGTATGTTTTCTTAATTAGGCATTAGCAGGTTTTTAATCCAAGATTTTTTAAGGTCTATCTTTTAAAGATTATAGAGGGTGATTATAAACTTCGAAAGAAAAGAAATACTACATCACTTTTGGAGTGCGGCTATTAGTGTTTTAGAGCGGCTTGCCTGATTCGCACGTGATATTAGCGGGGTTCCCAAAGTTCTTACTCGGACACTATTAACCCCTCAGGCCACGAGTAGATAAGCGCAACATTTTATCGTCAGGCTGCGATGGAGATTGTGAGACAACATCATCGCTCATTTCGACACGTTGTACCTACAACCAGAGTATGTATTTCATAACATATAGCTACTGCTCTCCGAGCCTGACTAATGATTGTGCTAGGTTCTCGGATTTGATTTCGCGGCGCCTGTATTATTAAATCTGGCCCCCGGTTCACGCCATTACCGGGACTGCTCCTCGACTAGACTTGCACACACATTCTACAGTATCTGCGATGTCGATATCAGGGCTGGGAACATCACATCTTCAGCAGATGAAGTTAAGCCAAGTAGCTACGGATCTTCTAGGGCCACTCCAGACCTGGCTCTCCACTCTCGTCTTTGCGCCCCATGCAGAAGAATTCGAAATTTTGGCTCACACGCAACTGCATGAGAAGATGAAGCCTCTTCTTACCGAATTAGGCCTTCTTAATAAGGTAGAACAACACTTTACATGCTTCGGATTTCTGCTAATTACATAATACAGGCATATTCAGTTGTACGGATCCCAGGACCCAAATCCGCACCATTCTACAACTCAGAAGGTTCTGCATACATCATACCTATACGAACTATAGGAGACTCGCATCCCACCGTTTCGGAACGCTCATTGGTTCCCGGCGAAATCACCTACATCACAGCTGGAGTCAAAGTTAGTCCAGAATTGGACCTACTTTTCGTCCTCCAATGATCATATCTCGGCGTCCGGTCTGAGGATGTCCTCATATACGGCTAGGAGGTTGGCAGCAGGTGGCAGATTGCAGGCAGTGCCATCATTGAAGACGATGCTCCTCAGGTCATAAGCGGCGTCGTAGTCGAAGGCGAAGGTTGTAAGGTCGTAAGCTTTATCGTAGTCGAAGGAAGAGAAGTCGTTTTGGGCATTTAGCGTCTCATGGTTTTCTGCTCCAGGATTAGAATTAGTGAATTAGGGTATAATTAAAGCTTACCTGTTCGATTCTCTGTTGATACCAGCGGGGCCAAGAGATTTTCTTCCGTCATAGGTGTGTTCACTGTACTTAAAACTTGTTGAAAGGTGCCCAATTGGGCGAATTCGACATTTTCTACAAGCGTCAGTGGTTGAAGTCTTAAGCCTGCCTCTTGAGCAAAGATCAAGAATAGTCGGTTTCTTCCCTACCTTGAGTTCCCGTCCTATCTAGTTGGAATTGTCGTGAACCTTGTCTATTGTTCTGATCAATAGGAATAGAAGATCTGTTATTGTGAGCGGCGTTGATTTGAGGCGCAGCTACACCGTTAAAATCCCCTTGATGTCCCGCTTGCGCGTAATCATTACCAAATGCTACTGAACTTGTACACACTTGGGGTTTATGATAGCTGGCACCTGATCCAGAAAGTTCAAGCATGTGGCATGGCAGTGTTCCCCGAGGATTCACTCTGTTTGTTTCGGCCTCTTGGCTCGGGACTGATTGTGGGTCATTCAGCTTTCGCTTCTTCGAAGATGGGCCGCTTTCCACCGATTCCAGAGGGCTACGAATTTCTTGGTACCAAGAATAAAGTTGACCGAGCCCTTCTAGAGTGGACTTTGGGTAATCAAGGGCAACACAGATGTCTTGCAGCCTATAGAGGTTAGTAAATGGGTGCGCTGGTCCATTATATGGCACTTTACGTCAAACTATCCCCAACTAGTACCTTGATGAATACAGGAATTGAAATGGGTGCTACCTGGGGAATACTAGGGCTTTGTATTGCGTATTTTGAGGCCGTGAGCAGATCACTCATATATGTTAGGGAGTCGCTCGAGGCAGCGAGAATGCTGTACTTGGAGATTGACAGACCACCTGTAAATGTGTTAGCAATTTTCTAGTACACTATCGGGGAGAACACTCACAGAGCAGGACCATCTCTGTAGCCCTATGAAAATCCCATACGCCTTTGGCCTTAGCCAAGTCTACAATCATTCGATTTGCCCAAACTGCACCGCAACGCAATCGCTTGAGGTTGACCGCCTCTGAATCGCTAATGCATATGCGCATAGCGGCGTCGATGCTGGCAACTTCGATGCCATTCCGCTCTAAAACTGCGCATAATGAAGTGAAAATAAGTTCCTGGAATGTTTTCATTCGAGAAGCAAAGCGAGCGTTGATCTGAGAGCTCTTGGTGATCCAAGCGTAGGTTTTTGCTATGGCAATAAGATCAGGGGAACTCTTCTGGAGGTCGGTAGATACAATAGATGTTACCGTAGCAGCCGACTCGTGGTGAGCATATACATTCGGGTGGCTGTTACTGCTGACGCCGGAAATGGTGGAAATAATTGAGCTATTATCGTTGATCGATCCCAATCCTAGATCCTCTTGTATTTTAGTCCATTGTTCAGCATCAGGCACCTTGTCTACCAGCTGCTCTGCGAGTTCTTTCCATCTGGGAGCCTGTTGTGCTGTTTTCCTCGGGGGTTTTTGCTTGACATTATCAAGTGTCGGTGTTTCAAAGATTACCGCAAGCCCGCCACTAGGGACATTTGCGGTATGGAGGTGGTTGGTGCTGGCGAGCTGTGAAACTTCGCCTTCTGGTCCAATTGCCCGTTCCTGGTCTGGCGGTGGTGTGGGTTGCCTTATAAGAGTACAATGCTGGTGGTGCTGCTTGTAATATATCAATGAACGCCTCAGCTCCAATATCTCCTTCCTTAGGGTTTCCACGTTTTCACTCATTCTCTGATGTTATTCTTACAGAGCTGCGGATAGAGTACGGGACGACGCTTTCTACAGAAATCGTAACTCGAATGGTCACGGCCCGGAGCCGAGAGTCTTAGTGTTTGATGGTGTGGTTTGCATAACAGGCTAAGCCTTATTCGCTACCAAATAAATATGGCTCCTAATTAGTCTTAGTGTTTTGGTTTGCATAACAGGCTAAGCCTCATTGACTACCAAATAAATATGGCTCCTAATTAGTCTTAGTGTTTGATGGTGTGGTTTGCATAACAGGCTAAGCCTCATTGGCTACCAAATAAATATGGCTCCTAATTAGGACGACAAGAAGTCTGCTCCACACTCCATATACAGCGCCCCTTCCCATTCGCTAAACAGGACCAATTGGTTTCCCTCGTGCAAAGCTGCCATGGATACTACATGTGCGGATCTATCTTAGAAGAGTCTGAATAACGATATGTAGTTTGATGCTATCCCGTGCTGCCATGAGTTCGATAGCCCCTGTGTTTATAAGTCTTAGATTGCGGTACTGTTTCTGCTCGAGCGTGGGGTCCTAGCTCAATGTATAGAAGAAGCTGCAGAACGAGGCAACCTGCATGCGCCCTCCTCATCTCTAATTGTTCTCACATCCATTCTTACCTTTCTCTGCAAAAGGAACGAGCCAACCAGACCAAGTCCGCCTCACCGTCTTTTATGTTATATTTGTGCATTTATTTCTAGTTATCAAGATGTCCCTATACGATCTTAACTTGTGTACATTTGAGAGGAGTATAACGGGATCTCCACCCAGGTCTATGGACCACAATGTGAGTTGTACCATTCGGTACTGCTCTTATATGTTCTGATATTAAATGGTAGGATAGGATAACTCAGACGATCTGTTTTGGGGTTTGCAGCCACCCGAAATGTCCTGTTTCCGTGGTTCATGGCTTCAAAATCATTTCTTTCAAGCATCCAAACATAGTCGAAATCCAGTTCTACAACCAGTATTTTAATACTACCACGAACGCATTAGGAGCTACTTGGGCAGGACGGTCTATTCTTATTCGTCATGGGTATTATTTT
>QGMF01000812.1:0-16432 GCA_007821475.1 Lachnellula arida
AGGTGGTGAGAGATGGGTTTTGTGAGTGTGGTTGTGGTTGTGGTTGTGGTTGTGGGATATCTTGGGGGTGTGAATGTGAGGATTCGCTTTCCTGGCTTGATAAAGTCGTGACAAGCTGGTTTTTAGCTGTTGGTGGTGGTGAGGCATTTCTGACTCCCGCTTTCGGGTTTGTAGTAGTAGTAGTTGTACCGGTAGTGAAAGATGGTGGGAGTGTAGGTTCGGGGTTTAGCTGGTGAGATAGCAGCAACTTTTCCTCCTCATGTGAAGTTGTCATTGTTGCGATGGAAGAAAAGTTTCTACCACTACGAGAACTTTTTCGTCGCATACATATAAACAGAAGCGTGACGGCGGCGCATCCTATGAATAAGTAGATGTTGTCGGGCACGGACGTGCTTTCGGAAAGGACTGGCATGGTTGGGTTGGCTTGGTTTGCGACTCGGTAGTTATAGGGGGCTGGGATGGGACGTTGGGATCAGGATTCGAGGGAATTAACGAGCTTATGTAGAGATTAAACTTTCGTCATCTTACAGTCCTGTATCGTATCGTATCTTTTTGGTGAGTGAGGGGAGGGGGGGGAGGGGAGGCGCAAAGTGTAACTATCGTCAGCATTTACGCAAGCTCGCCGAGGCGGATCTGACGAGCTTCTTATAACAGACAGACAGACTGTGGCGGATGCGGGTAACGCTACTACGTAGGTATATATCCTCTTTGAGCTGGGTTGGTACGCCTTTTGTAACTGACTAGGAAAGAACTAGGTACGGATACCTTGACTCATCAGGACGGGACCTTGACATGCACCTGTTTGAATCAAGCTCAAGCTCAAGCTCAAGCTCGTGCAAAGAAGCTTACTTCAGCCCGGTGGTTCCACGGCAGGGCAGGGTAGGGCAGCCTGGGCAGGGGAGAAGGATTCCCCCACCTGCATTGCATGTTGCATGTACTCCGTACGCCGGCCGCGCATGAGACCCGTCGACCCCTCCATCCGACACAGGGGAGCGTAGCGTCACTAGTCACACGATGGTCTGTAGGGCTGGGCTAGGCTACTTTGATTCAGCTCTCCATGGAAAAGATAGATCTCCGAGCTCCACTAAAATCATCGTACAGCTGCCATCTTCCATCCAAGTCTCACATATTAATACACTACGCGCAGGGCACACACAGTAATCAACCATACTCCCTACCTTGTCCAAACAACTCTACTTTATAAGTGTAAGATTCAACACTTTCCTAATATCGTAACCTGTGCGCATACATACTGTATGAGGCAATACCTAGCTAGCTGTGCCGCCGTATTTCGCTCCAGTAAAGCAAGCGTCGAGGCGAGGCGAGGTTGGGGATGGGATGGGATTTCGTTTCGTTTCTCTCCTTCCTTTGGTTCTACAACAGCACGGCACTTTGATGGCGAAATACAACAGGGTTTTACGTACATACATGGTAAGCTTGTACTGTAATGCCTCCCGATACGATGGAGGGGTTGATTGATATTGCGATAAGGTAAGGATAGATACCTTGCCTGACAAAAAATACCTAACCCTGGTGACCTAACTAACCCAACAATTTGGGGCCGGAATTATCGTATCGTCTCTCTCGTACCGAACGGCTCAGGAGTCAGCAATAAATAGGACGCCTTCTGTAAGTATTCTGCCGAATAGGGCTACTGCTGCTCAAAGAGTATCTTGTCCTAGAACGTGTAATATATCACATTATGCGCATGTGTATTTGTCGGAACTTGAAATTCAGATGGTTTACCTGGAAACTTGCACTCGCCTGGCCAACTCGAAAGTGAGTTTTCAGCTGAGGTGAGAGTTATGGCCCAAGCTCCACCCAATCAGCGACCCCTGAAATGCAAACAGCCGAGCGCTAGTCCTTGGCACCAGGCTCTTCAGCTGAACAATTGACCCCGAGGCTTCTTTTCCCTCCCTCTTTCATATTAATTTATTCCATCGCGTATTGCTTTCATAATAGGGATGCTCCATGCTATCGTGGTGCGTGCGTGCGTCGTCGCTTGTTATGGCTTGTGTGGTAAGCTGGACTGGACCTGAGGCGATCATTGGATATGACGGGACGGACGGGGATACGGAGCACGATCCTCTACCGATCGGTGGCATGGCAGATAATCGCTAGATCCAAGTACGATCCGGTACTTGAAGCGTATTTACTAGTATAGTATGCGTGAAAAGAGTCGGGAGGGGAGGGGAGGGGTGTTTATTGCAGTCTGGACTTGTACACTCTCACGTGCACCGGGGTCCGGGATAGGTAATATCATATCATATCTCAGCTCGTCTCTACGGTCCTCCGTACCGCATTCGTAAAAGACGGGCTGGTATGAACAGGACTGTAGGTCTTTGTTCGGGCCGTCGTCGTCGCCGTCGCCGTTTGACTGGTGAGTTGGTGTTGGATCATGGCATGGCATGGGATGAGGCTTAAAGTTCTGATGGGATCTCCTTCCTTGCGTGTACGAGTATTGATGGTACGGTACACTGTACAGTATAGTACATACATCAATACCCCTGAGTTAGGGATTGGGACGTATTTATCACGTGAAAGGGGTGGTTTTCTCAAACCCGGCTTCCATTTTTAGCCTTTGTACCAGGACGGGAGGCGTTGGTGGCTCCCATCTTGCCATTGATTGTACATATGAGGATAATGAGGATTACGGTCCAAAAGTGTCACTACTAGTTCCACACTCTTTAACCGAGTCTGGATTGTCAATAATATCTATTATCATTTAAACAATAAACTATTTAGACGTAGCATGTGCCATTTGGTTCGTGGTGGTACAGTGAAAGCGCTCATTTCTTCGCGTGCTGTAACGCCAGATGAAAGACAGAACTCAGCTTGTTCTACTATGCAAGCTTTCCGCAACGAACGCCATAAGTCAGCCAAGATCGTTCTCTTGTGCTCGCTGTGTTCCAATTTAAACCCTAATAGGCATCGGCACCTACCAGTGGCTGCCTGGGTTATCAAACCAAGACTAAGTGGCTAACTCCTACTCCACATCTCCCAGAAGCCAAGGGTCTTCGAATAGCTCAGAGGGCAATGCTCTCGATACTGGGGTCCACCGGACCATTTTGCGGACGAAGTCGAGGAAGTCTTTCTTATTGGAACCCGAGATTCCTCTGGGAATCTTCCCAAGACACTGATAGGATAGGATTCAGGCACTTCCAGTTTCCTGCCGTATGCATATTAGATCGGCGGATGCACATCTTGGAATCAAGTACTCACCTCTATCATCAAAGTAGACGGAGCTGCACTCGCTTCGCTGGAGGAACTTGAGCGGAGGAGGTCCCGAAGCCCAAATATACTAGCGAGATGCGTAATGGAAGCGGTTTCCATACTTGCCAGTCTCGGGGCCAAGCCCATCGAACACGCGCCTGTTCTTAAACATAGAAACTCATTAGTTTCGTGCTTATGCCACATGCGGAATCTCGCGCCATGAGTCTGACATTCCATATCCACCGCATAGCCCAGGACATCTCTGGAATAACTTCGGGAGCCCGGTAAGGATCCGGCTGGATGTCAAGGCAGTGCTCGACATGTCCGTTCTGAGCGAGGGAGAGTTCACACAGGATGGAGCGGTCAAACGTTGTTGGGATATCGGAGGTTGCGATTTTTAGAGATTGTACCCGTTGTCACTTTTGTAGAGGCTCGATGCCGCGATTTCTTTGTGTCCAGCTGTTCTACGATAGACGACTCGAACGAACCGAGCAAGATATTCTCTTCTTATATCTGGCACTCTGTTAATGCTTTCCAATGCATAGTGAGAGGAGCGCCTGACCTGTGTGGATGACATGGCACTCGCTGTGCAAGAAGTCTAGTGCGAACAGCAAAGGGTTCAAAATTTGCTTGAGCATCGCCTCGGGAAATTTACGATCTGGTGAGTATACCGGAGGCTCAATAAGTCGTTGGAAAGGACCTCGTGGACTGAACATTGATGGGAATGCCAGATATAAAAGAAAAGGAATCCTGAATGGTGCGGACATACATCTTGCCAGGATGCTCGGGGCTCCCCGCGGTGCTGAGATGTGTGTAGATGGCAGTTTCGTTGTTGATTTCATCTTCTGCCACCAATTCGTGGGCGTAAATCTTCGTGCTGGTATATCTGGTCGATGCTAGGCTCCACCTCACGCCCTCTGAGGGGGAAACACTCACGCCAGGTTGCGACAGCACCATATCGTGCTTGCTGATCCGAAGCCAGGTTTTGCGACGACCTTGTACTTTCATTGATGACTTCGCCCAAGGTCGTCGGGTAGAACTTGTCAAAGCCCACCTCCCTCTCTTCTTCAAACGGTGGCCGCGGATGGAATGGAGCGACATAAGGAGAATGAGACAAGGCGAGATCTATCCAAGACTGTTGTTCGCAGCCGCAAGAATATACGAGGACGAGAAACATTGAAATCAAAGATTTCTACCGGTAAGTAATGGCGAAGGTGCATAGCGGTCTCGTGACCATTGGAACCCAGCAACTCATTACAAAATCCACCCGTTCGATAAATAACCACGTACAGAATTAACTTTTGCTTCATATCCCGGAATAATGAAAGAGCTGTTAAAGAGTCTTCTTCTTCCTAAGGTCTAGTCTGCAAATGTCGCAATCACGTGCAAACCTCAGACCTCTTTTGTTTCGGCAAAAGTCCAACGACATGAAACCTCCAAACCTCCAAACATCTTTGAAAACACGCTTCTTCTGCACACTTGTCGCTCAGACTCTGAATAGCCTCGGGCAACCACATCTCTACTCCAGACTTCTGCAAAGAGCTCTTTTCGAGAAAGGCATAACCGGATCCTCATTCTACCGCAATCGCGCGCCAAATGAATCTTGAGCCGCTTGAAAGCTCGAGGTGCATGGCTAGATTCGCAAATGCTTCATCCTCACTCGTCTTCATCTCAGCCAGTACTTCAGCCCTTCTTCTGTTACGAGATACTGCTAGAAGGCCAGAAAATCTACCAGTACTGGATTGTACGGAGTGTTTTGACGTTGTGGCTATGCAAGTTGCAACATTGGGCAGGACGCGGACGCCAAGCTGTAGCAAACTCTGGGGCCGTGTCTGAGGGGTCAAGGCCCTCTTCTGGAGATCGTTGCGAGCTGTTGCCCCACGAAGTTTCTTGCGAGCAACAAAGCAAATCTCCGATTCGCCCAATTTTACATCGAAAATCGTTTTCCCCAGTGCCATGCGTCAAGTGCCATGTGCTGGTGGTTGGCGCCAGTCCAAGCTTCCTCCATGCATAAACGTTTGAGGATCTACGCGGTCCCTGAACATTCGGATCGCTACGAAAAGAACCCTTGAGGCTACTGACACAAGTTTATCGAGTCTGCGGGCCGCTTGGTGAACCAAAACACTGATGGAGCCAATCGAACCTTCACGTTTAGACCTTCTGTTCAATATATGGCCAAGTGCCAAACGATGAGAGCCTCAAGTTGCAACCTGCTGCGGGTGACTAGCCGTGGAACAATATTGATCCTCAATGATTTCCACCACGTTGGTTATCACAGGGTACTGTGTTGAATCTTCTTGAAGATCCTAAGCTGTTCATTGGGTGTAACGCTGGTACCCAAATCCTCGACACCGCCCTTCTACCCTGTCTTATTCCCGGCATTGAATTTGATCATCTTGAAGTATCCAATCGCGGTTCTTGTTCCCTCTACTCCATATCTCAGTTGTACACAGCCTCTACGGAGTAATGGTGGCGATCAGTGGTCGGATATCTCCTGTCTCGAATGAGGTATCACCACATCTCTGTACTGAGATCCGGTTTCCAAACAAGCATCAACTTTTTCAAATCTCAGAAGGGTAAGGCCAAGTAGTACCGAGTCGGCATTCGTGCTTCCCTACTACTAAGCTTTTTGGCAATGCTTGGGAACCACATTTTGTATAAGAGCAACCTTAACCCCCACAGTATCACTCTTCTCACCATCATCATCTTCAGTCTTCAGCCTCTTCTACCATCTCTTCTGCTTTTCTTCCGTGCCCGGTGCCGGTTATTTTAATTCCAACTTCAAATCACAATCTTTAATTCGTACTCTTCCCATCTCGCTCATATCACATATTCAAGATGCAATACTCATCAGCAATCCTCCTTGTGGCATTCGCTGCTACCAATGTCCTCGCCCACGGTGTCATAGACTCCGTCCAAGGTGCAAATGGAGCAACTATGCCTGGTCTCTCCGGTAAAGCCATCCATCCTTAACCAATAAATCCAAACTAATCCCTGATTTCAGTCGCGGACGGTACTCCTCGTGATTGTGCCACCCCTAGCTGTGGAGCCGAAGCCGACACCTCCATCATCCGCAGCAACGAGCTCGGAAGTAGCAAGGCCACTGCTCTCGGCCGCACCAACGGTGGTGGTCCCGTCGATGCCGCCACGATGATCTCGGCCTTCATGGGAGGAGACGCCAACTCAACATCCGCCAAAGCAGCTCGCGAGATCCACAGCGCAATGATGCAGCGCCGCTCTCTCGGAGTCCGCGCAGCAAGCGGCGGTGTCAAGACCGCGAAAGGCACCTCAGAGACAGGCGTCAAAGCCGCCACGGGAGCCGGAGCCTCATCTGGCCTCCCAACCTGCGCTGACGACGGAACCCTCAACATGACCTTCCACCAAGTCAACCAAGACGGTGCGGGGCCCCTGACCGCAATGGTGGACCCCACATCCGGCGGCACAGACCCATCCGCCTTCAAGACCGCCCAGGTAACCCAGAACGTCCCCGGTATCGGCATTGGCGGTCTCTCTGGTGCCACTACCATGGACTTCCCCGTCGCCATCCAGATGCCTGCTGGAATGACCTGCTCTGGTACTTCGGGCGGCGCTACGGGCGTGTGTGTGGCCAAGCTGCAGAACTCGGCTCTTGCTGGGCCGTTTGGTGGATCGGCCGCGTTTACCCAGTCGGCTGCTGCCAAGAAGCGCGCCATCGAGTACAACCTCAGCAAACGCCGCTTCGCTCGTGCTATCGCCTCTAATGATAACTAGAGCCTTTGCTTCGCTTTCCTTCAATGTTCTAGATGATCGATCGAGTAGTTGGTCAGTTGGTCTGGTCTGTAAATAAAATGGGCTGGGAATTCCTTTCTTTTATTCCTTTTCTCTCCTTCCCTTTCTTATTGTGGTAAAGCCGGCGAGCCTGCTGTTTCTTTGCAAAGTGCTGTGATGTGATAGAGACTGGGATTCTATCACTCATTGGAATGTATATAGATGGGGCTTAAATCTGATATGACATGAAATGAAAATCCATCCTTCGTACTTTCTTGAATCCTGCTGCGTTGCATTTTCTATATACTCGACTTCTACTCTTCCACTTCCTCTGCCGTCTTTCTCCCTCCTTATCATATAAATCACCATCCTTTATTCAGTTATTATTTCCTTTTTCCCACCACCCTCACTCCCTCCTCCCTCCCTCCCTTACTCCCTCACATCCCCTAGAAACTCAACACCCCACAATCAACCTCTCACTACATCCTCACCACATCCTCACCACCGCCCCATACCTCTCCCATATACAAACTACCCACTAGGCACCTACCCACTACCCACTGCCCACTGTCCATCTAACAACCCCCTTCCCAACAAACAAACAAACAGACATGCCATGCCATGCCATATCCTTTCACCCCAACAGCGCGGGTAACAGGATGATTAGTTAAAGGAAAGGAAAGGGGAAAATAGTATTAGCATTAGCATTAGCATTACCTACCCCTACAGTATCATGAATCTAGAATCTGAATAGAGGGCTGAAATGGTGTGCTCTGGCTAGGATTCAGATATTCGGTTTATATGGCACGTATTGACATTCCGTTCGTTTGTTCCCTGTATCCATCGTGCTTGCTCTTCACTCTACACATCCCGTCCCATCCCATCCCATCCAAGCCCACACTTTGCATGCGTATATACCCATGGGATGTTTTGCGCCAAGGAGGATATCATAGCAGTCGCTACTAGAAAGCGAGATATCATTTGGCCGAATACACAACCCCCTCGACGCAATCCCCAAACGCCAGGAAGGACTGAAATGAACACTCCACTCCAGTCCGCTCCAATCCACATCCAATCTTCCTAACCCAACGTCTTCATCGACCTCTTGCGCCCCAACACAGCCTCCCGCACACTCCCAAAAGCACCCAGCAGCCCACCACGTCGCAACCGTACAGATACATGCTCCCGTTCCCCTTCGCGCTCTCCGGTCCCTGTTGTCGGGTCAGGTAGCTCTAACGTGGTATCGCGGAGATTGGGCATAGAGCGTGCCTTGTTGAGCGAGCGCCGTGGCCGTGCGACGTCGACGTCTGATGCGAAGGGCGCTGTGTAAGCGAGGGGCATGAGTTCATGATCCGCATCCGCAGCCGCGGTATTGACAACGGTAACGGGAGCCTGATTTCTGGAGCGCGGAGCTGTAGTTGATTTCCTGGGCTCGGAGGTTTGCTTTGGTGTTGGTTGTGGAGGATCGCCGCGTGCGGTCTGTGCCGTGAGGGTTATGTCTCCTAACCTACTTTGGAACGCCGTCTCCAGAATCTTCAAATGATCTTTCGGGCTTGCCATACCATCTGATACCACGCGATCGTTTTGGGGCTTCTCTGTCTTGCTTTTGGATTTGAACTTTGCTACCATCTCTGGTTGCAAATCTGCTTCTTTGATGCTATACATGGCCATCATCTGGGACCGCAGTTTTTCGGGAAAGGTATCGCCTTTTATGTTCATAAGGTCGATCGTAAAGTCGCGGATACCACCCTCTTCCACTTTCTTAATTGGTCGTCTATAAAGTGAATGCTCCTCAGGCGGCATGAGAAGAGTTTTGTCAATATCCTGCACAGGTGGAATGGCGAGGGATTGGTCCGGAAGAGGTTTGCGTGATCTTCGAGTACTTCGGGTTTCTTTGAACGGCTTTTTTTTCTGCTTGAAAGATAGGCTTGATTTTCGTAACTCACAGGAACATTCCTCGTCGGGAGCAGTGAGAGTGATATTTATCGGTACTTTTTGAGAGCTTCCGAGAATGACGGAAGAATGTGCCTTGAGAATCGGAGGTCTAGACGTCTTGATCGCATGTTTGATTTGCAGTTTGGATTTCCAGTCTCGACTTTCTGATACATTGGTCATGGCTGCTGAGTTGTGTTTCGAGGAAGATATATCGTGAAGTGGTTGACTGAGAGAATGTGACGATGCCTTGGGAACCTCTATGATGACGTCCTTGACCGAAGCACTACTGGCCTGATGCCAGATCTTGGATTTTGACTCTGTAGAGTGACTTACAGGGGGTTTCTGGACCTGTTCCGATAATGTGACGGGATTACTGGGTACATCCAACGGTACACTTAATGTAGGCTCCAAATGACGCAAACTCCGACAAGGTGGAAGGTCCAGCCCGTTGCGAACTTTGGGCATACTCCTGTCAGAACCTTGATCAGATTCCTGCTCGGAACCATCGCTCTCAGAACTTGCCTTGATGTCAAATGCTCTGTAATTTGTCAGTAACATTTATTGACAAAGAATTGTTGGTGAAGAAGTCTACTTACAATGCCTGCGCAACAATCTGTACCCAGACGAATCGCTTCATCGATTCCCTACGCCACGATAATTCGACCCGAAGTCACACAGCCATTTCCCAGGCAATCGACAAAGGGCATGCCCATTAAATAACCTGCTCGTTCCCAAGTAACTTTTCGCTCATGAGTTGGGTAGATTTGTCAGACAGGAGAGAAATGATGGTATATAAAGAGGCCAGAAGAGGACTCCAAATTTCGCAGATTGACCTCTTTACTTATCCTTGTATGGCCATGGTCACTCAGCGATCCAGGTTATTGTTTTGACTCCGCAACGAGATGGAGATCGTCAACCGGAAGTTTGCGGCCATCAACAGCGGGGACAACAAAGTACACGAGTTGAGTTTCAACACCACATTTGGACTGTTAAAAGGTCTCGCCGACCTTGCTCATGCTTATAAGCTGAACTTGTGAGGTAGGACCAATTCTTATCGCTCTCCGCAGCCACGCCATGTTGCTTGTGTGTCGCAGGTCGCAGGTCGCAGGTCGCAGGTCGAAGATCGCATGGGAATTTCAATAAAAGCACAGTCCAGGAAGCTCTTGGCGTGGGTGCGCGTACTTTTTGCATCATTTGTCAGAACCCAAGCCCGAGGAAGATAGTTTAGTTCTTTGCTGCCATTCCTTCCAGCTTTCGACGTCTCGTTGTTCTTTCTCCTTTGGCGGCATCATCCGGTCGGTAAATGGGGATTTGAACTCGGCAGAGATCCTTACCGCCAGTGCTTCTTCAGGTGGAGGCGTAGAATCTGGGCAGCATGGCGTTGCTGAAGGGCTGGGTGATACTCTAGAGGTGTTGTAAAGGTTTTTTTCGACGGCGCTATTGATAATCAGTACAACTTGTATATCGAAAATCAATACGAGGGTAGAATGTTGATAAATACCTACCTATTGAGACTACCGATTTCCTCCAACACAACGCTGCAACTTGCATTGTGGTGATTCTGATGATAAGAAAGCTCGTCGATTTTACTAAAACCAGAGTGAATAGTGGCCTTTTACAAAGTACAGAAGATGCGATGCAGAGACCTACGCAGAAAGCATGGCAAGTTGAATCTGAAAGATCCGACTACTTTCGGCCTTCCGCTCCTCGATATTCTTATGCATCTGATTTCGCGACGCCATCCAATTAGCAGCAGTCTTCACGCGCGACATCTTGTCGTAGCTATTCCCACCAGTAACATGCGCAGCGGCTCTCCTCAGCTCCCGATCCATTCCCCGCATGCGATGCAGAGACTGACTATACAGCCCTTGGAAGTACTTGAAGTCGCCCGTCCCATACGTCCTGTGCGGGTGGCGGATTTGCGATGCCAGATAGGCATTATTGAGCATGTCAGTCTCGGTCTCGAGGAAATCAATCTTTTCGAGAAGGCTGGACACTTCGGCCTGGGTATCAATGGCGCTTCTGAGGCTGATGGCACGGGCGTAGAAGCCTGCAGTTACAGCGAAGACGAAGGTGAGAATGCCGGTGAGGCTGGCAGCAATGGAGAGGGGACTATCTTGGGACATTACGATGGAAATGGGATGCTGATGGGATGTTTCCATAAGACTGAATACGACGATACAGTACCTATCCCGTTGAAGGATTCGGGAGTCTGCCTGTACCTGCCTGTACTGTACCTGTCCTTGTACCCCGCATCCGCCCGCTTCCCGTGTCCATCCTCAATGCAGGCTGCCACCCGTGAAGGAGCACGTTGCCGTCACGTTTGCGGCTTTGTGGTTGTACAGCATCTTGGCCGCCCGAATATTCAGGAGCCAGGTGGGTGCATGTCACAGCAGGAGACTAAATTTTCCATGTCGGATGCTAAGTTGTGGTGTGCTGTGCCTACCCGCTGTCAACAAAGCTTGAGCATCGGGTCCTTAGCCATCCGAAGCTAAACACGCCTCCTTTTTCTCACTGAGAAAACAATACGATACTTGAGGAAAGAGTTTGGGGGGGGGAGAAGTGTGATATACTACCTACGCATTTATGAAATAACCTGTCCGATTTAATTTTCTTTCTCTCTCTGCATCTTATCTCCCTCTCTTGAATCTTGTTCATGAGGAATGATCGTCTGCAAGGATTTGTCGTACTAGTTATGATAAGATCCCTGATCCTGATTATACTCCGTAGTTTTCCTTCTCTTCCAAGGGCAAAGAGGGGACTCGAGCTCGAGGTACAAGAAGCTCAAAGCACATTTGATACTTGAATATACTATAACAAGTATAGTGTAGTGTAGTATTAAAAACTTCACCACCACCACCCACACCACAAACCATCAGACTTAACTTACCGATATCAAGGCCCTGAAATCCCTGAAATACTTAGATATTTAAGGTTCAGTGAGGGGAATGGACACGCCTCGGCCCGCCAATCACACCAGACTTGCAGCGCCACCCACGCACCTACAGGAAGTCGCTCCTTCAAACGATGCTGAAACGGATGTAGACACATGCAGGATGGGCAAAGCGCCAAACCTAACGTTTATATTCACTCCAGTCCATATACATTTTCTCAGTTCACAGTCACCCTCACTCTTTTTGCATTTATACATTTATACTCGTACCAGTGAATAACAATTCCTCGCTGCCTCTATTATCTTTCCCGTGAATCGTTCACTTGTCAACACCCTCACCCCAACACTGGTTGAACTGGCCTGTCTTTCAACAGAGATAACAACGCGAGATCCGCACACATGGCTATCTCATCCGACTCTCCAGCTGCTCGAGAAGCAGCCGCTACCACCACATCCAACAATGCTCCCAAGACGAATGGACTTGATCCGAAAACACTCGCAGCCCTGGAAAAGATAGACACCTCGGGAGCATCTGAAAAGGACTATGCGAATGGCGTTGACCATACAGCAGAGTTCAATGGCGATGTGAACACGAACAACGAGATCCCTACACAAGAACACTTGGCCCGACTCGAGAAGCTGATGGTGCTGGACAAAGACGGTGCAACAATCCCATTCAAAGATCTGTACAATGGTCCGAATGTGGCGAGGAGGGTGTTGATAATATTCATACGGCATTTCTTCTGCGGCGTAAGCATTTTTACCCTTCAATGCCTTCTACTCGTACTCACAGCTAACATTCTCACCCCCACAGAATTGTCAAGAATACATGCGCTCCATCGCCGCCTCCATCACACCCTCCGACCTCCTCCACCTCCCCACCCCGACCTTCATCGCCGTCGTCGGCTGCGGCTCCCCCTCCCTGATATCCATGTACCAAGAAACAACATCCTGCCCCTTCCCCATCTACGCCGACCCAACCAAGAAGACCTACGAAGAGCTCGGCATGCTGCGCACCCTGACCCTAGGCGCACACCCCGAGTACATGCGCAAATCCCTCATGAGCGCCATGGTCGGCAGCTTCGTGCAAAGCCTCAAGCAGATGAAGGGCGGCAAGGCATTCCAAGGCGGCGATTACCAGCAAGTCGGCGGCGAATTCCTCTTCGAGCCCGTGAACATGGCGACGCCGATCTGCAGCCCCGATGTCAGCAATGCGGATAACGAGCGCAAGAAGCTTGGCGAGGGCGAGGTTGCGAGCGGGAATCTGGGCGGTGGCGCTTTTGTCGAGGAGAAGAGGGTTACGTGGTGTCACCGCATGCGGAATACGCGAGATCATGCTGAGATTCCCGAGTTGAGGGAGGTGTTGGGCCTGGATGGCTATGGGGTACCGGGTCGGAATAAGAGGCGGTGGACGAGAGCGCTGGGGAAGAGGAAGGGGACGGGGTTGACGGAACGGTCGAGTGCGAGCATGAGCATGAGTCGGAATGGTGGGAGTGCGAGGCAGAGCAGTGAGTTGTTGATGAATAGTTCTAATATGGTGCGATCTGATGCTTGATGTGGAGGAGGATATACGATATACGAGGGAGCTAGGAGTGTTTAGGCGTTGGATCTTGATTGCTTTTCCTGCTCTTTGTTCATATCGATCTTTTCTGTTAGTCCGCGATACCCAATGCATTGTCGATTCAATAAATGAGATTCCTTATTATTGAGATGGATAAAGTCTTCTCCCTGCACCTCAATTATATATCTTGTGGCGTTTCCTAGAATGGCGTGGCTCTGATACACAGCATCTGAATATTCTACTACGTGTCAACGACAGATTGCGAATATTACTTTACCTGATACTTTGCCAAGGGCAGGGCAGAGAGCTGATATTTTTGGGCTGCAAGTCGAGCCAGGCGCTTTACTATTATGCATTGAATTTTCTTGTCTTAACCTTTCTGCGGTTTAAAAGATAAGATTCTAAAACCCAAGCTCTAAAGCATCTATAAGAAGGCTACTATACTGCGTTGGATATCCTCTTTCCGAAGAAACGTATTCCGTTCTAGTGGTGGTCCCCAGTACAGTATTACTAAAGGTCTATTCACCTTAGACGTGCATGCTATATATTCAAATAAGATATTTAGTTTTCAAAACAATCAAGTAAAATAGAAAAAACGCGTCCTTGCAAAGGGAGTAAGTCAATGGCGTCCTAGTGATAGGAGTAAGTCCGAAAATTCTATCTTTTTTTTATTACTTGCACGCAAGTATGTGTTTTCGTTTCCAGCCTCGGGTTTAATACCTTTTCGATATTAAAAGCTTCATCTTTTCTTTTATAATTATTAGGTGGAGACTATAATGTTCCGGGGACGCGTTGGCCTCTATATTAGGAATAGCAAAAAGTAAATATAATAGCAAAAAGTGAAAAACTTTAGTAGCCTAGAATCTAGTTTTGCCCTATACTATACTAAAAATAGTTAACCTAATACTACTATTTTTTAACTATAATACTCTACTATATACTATATATACTATATCACAAGTCCCTTATTATTATAGCTCTTTTTAACCTTACTTAAGAGCTTTAATTAGAGCTAGCATAGAAGTAATAGCACTTCTATCTTACTCTAGAAGATTAAAGGCGCGCTAAAGTTATAAGAACCTCTCTCTCCCTTAAGTTCCGCGTTAAATATAAGACCTTCTACGATTAATTAGAGGGAAAATAAGCGTAGAATTAAAGAGGAAGTAATATGCATTTAATAGAATATAAAGACCTTAGCTTAAAGAACTACCTATAATATTGCTATATAATTAGAGGATACCCTAACCTAAAGGATATTACTAAAGCAGCTAATATTATACTATAAACTCGTAATATAAGGGCTTATATATTAAGAATATAGATAAAGTAATAGATAATACGAAATAAGAAGTTTTATTATAGGATATAAGAGAAGACGCTTGCTATAAAGCGTAAAGCAGCTTACTAATTAGGCGAAATCGAGCTTTATTTCAAGAACTAGAAGACTCTTATTAAGTAGTTTAATATTTAATAATATAATATCTAGAACTTTAATAAAGTTAGTTTTAGGATTAGTTACCTTTACAGTTAAGTAGTTATTATCCTTATAGATATTAAAGCTATCTATTTAGCTAATCCTAATAATAAGGAATCGCTTACTATTCTAGAAATAATCTTAGCTATAAGGAAGATAATTCTAGCCTTTATAATCATAAAAGGAGAGGTTATAGCAGAGAAGCATTTCTGGAATAATATAGACCTAAGAGTAAAGCTAGCTATGTCCCTAAAAGGGTTTCTAAATAAGTATCTTACCTATTAATAGCTTCTTTATTTTAATAAGATAATAAAAGAAAGCATAGAAGGCAGGTAGAGAGTTATTCTAATAGATAGTTATAGATTATATCTTACTAAGCATTTTAAATATTATTACTTCCTTAATTAAATTATTCCCTTTCTCCTACCTTCTCACTTAATGCACCTTCTATAACCTCTTAATATTAGCGTCTTTTTATTAGAGAAAGCGCATTACTAAAATGCTATCTATAAATTAATTAAGTTTAGTAATTACACCTTTAGTAAGATAGACTTCTTAGCTGCTTTTAATAAGGTCTATAATAATATAATAAAGCTATAGATAATATACTATATATAGGAGAAGACTAGATTATTTCTATTTAATCCTAAGATTATACTAGAGAAAATAAGGGATTTTAATAGCTATTTTCAGATAATCGCTAATTAAGATAAGGCAGATTAAGAGTATAAGGAAGAAGTAATACGTACTTAACTATAATCTAATAATATCTTAGATTAGGTCCCTCCCTTAATTAATAGACCTTTAACGCCTCTAAATATATAAGCAAAACCTCTAAAAACGCCTCCTCTATAACCCTTTATATAACTACTAAATACTTATACTTAAAGTTATTATAAGACCTACCTCTAAATATAAATAGATAACTATATTAAGCGCGGCGCTCTACTTACACCTTCTTTTTATATATCTTAGCAAGCCTACTATATATATATAAAGCATAAAGATATAATAGTAATAATTATTAAGTAGAGGGAGGTTAATCGCAAAAATATAGCATTAGAGAAAGTAGCTCTTAAAGTAGCTAGCAGGAGGCATATCTAGAAGATAGGAGTAATATTATAAGAATAAGCGTAAAGTAAGATCTAAGAGGAATTGACTTAGAAATAAGAAGCATTATAAATAAAAGATATTATAAATATAGTAGAATAGCAAGTAAAACAAGCTAAGGATCTTAAGGATATTAAGGCTACTAAAGTAATAAAACGCGATATAGATAAGGAGTAAAAGAGGAAGGCTTTAGCTAATAATAAGAAGTAATAAGATACTTAAAAGGAGTAATATAAGAATGCTATAAAGCAATTATAAGCTTTAATTACTTGACTTAAGCTTTAGAAGCAGGAAGGTTTTAGTAAGGAGAACTAGAAGGCGCTAGAATAGTATATAAGGTATAAAGGTTAACTTTAGGCTTCTAATAATAGTAATACCTATAAAGTAATAGATTCTTAGGTATATGTAACGATTATGCTTTCTGGTCTTTACGCAAGGCCGGCTCAGACTAGGTCCCGCTGGAGCTAGGCTGTCGTAAGGGTTTGACTTGAAGACTCTG
>QGMF01000813.1:0-16352 GCA_007821475.1 Lachnellula arida
GCCTGCAGCGCGGCTGAGGTGCTGGGGGACTGCCAGCGCGTCCCGATGCGTCCGTCGACGGCCGTGCCGCCGTATTTGCCATCGGTGGTGAGGGAGTAGGCGGGGCGGCATTGCAAGATGTTGCGCGGTGTGGAGAGACGCTGCCAGTACATGTCATTCGGCACGACGACGGTTTCGTGCATGTGGAATTGGTAGCGTGTGGTGTGGATGGTGTTTGAGGGCGTGGTGGTCCGGCTTTGGAGTATGAAGGGCATGGATGCGTTGGGATAGAGGTCGAACACGCCGGATACGTTGACGGGGGGTAGGCGCGTGAGCGTTGTGTGCGTGGTGTTCATTTGCGCGCGGATACGGTTGCCGTTGAAGTAGAAGTCTGGGATGCTGAGATGTTGTAGGGAAGCGGGGAGGGCGGGGCGGATGGTGAGGGTGGCTTCGTACATTTTTAGGCCTAGGTAGCCTAGGGGTACGATCATGGCGTTTCCGCCGTGGCCTGTGAGGAAGGGGAAGGCGGGTGGGTAGCCCCCATTGTCGTTTTGGTCGTCGATTACTTGCTCGGACATTTGCATCCAGGGGCCGCGCAGGTTGGGGATTAGTGCTTCTATGTGGCGGGGGAAAGCACCGCAGCCAGAACTGGCAATTTGATTCTCGTTGATGGCGTTGATGGCGTTGGTCATGGCGGGGCCGTCAGGGGATTCCTTTTGAATATAGTAGGCGTGGTTCAACTGGGCTGTCTTGAGATCATACCATTTTGGATTCAAGAGATTTATGAGATTGACATCTGCTTGTTTGATGTTCACATTATTCGGCATGTTTTCGAACTCCAGAGTGATGCCAGAGTCCGCTTTGGGAATGTTGACATTGTCAGCCATATCCCTCCAGGTTTCGTTCACTGTGATATCGTTCGCCTCTTGGTAGCTGATGACCAAATCTAGGAGTCTCGCAATGGATGCGAGCGTAAAGGCTCCATTATCGATGTGATTCTAAACGGCATATTAGTATATACAAAATGAGCAATCTGAGAAGAGTAACATACTGCGAACTCATCCGGATCCGTCATATTCCTAAGTGACCATTTTCCGCCATCAGGCTGCAAAATCGTAGTCATGGACTTTGCAATCCCCATCACAACAGGCCAATACTTTTCCTTAAACAGTCTCGCATCTCCCGAAAAAGCCAGATGCTGAAACATTGCCAAAGCAATATCCGTATTAACATGATACTCATAATCAAGCACCGGCCCTGTCCCAGTAGCATTCCCCCACGCTCCCGTAGTCCAAGAATATAATGCACTGTCGTTACTAAACTTATATTTGTCCTGCACATAATCTTCTTGTGTATTGCGTAGCGCTTGCGGAAACTGTGACAGGCGGAAGTTTATCATACCGACAGTGTAGTCTGGGTTCGTAAGGGCTGCTGGAGGGTGCATCCTGTCCCAACGAATTAGCATTGTGAATCAAAGTGCTTGGAGAGTGCCAAAGAGCCCGGGAGCTGGCATAAGGGATCCTAAAACAGCTCATGGCTCCTCAGCTCTCACAGAAAAAACTGATATTTTGTATGAAAATAGGCCTACCACGTGTCCATATCCCAGAAGACCATTCCTCCGTAATTTTCGGAAGCAATACCACCAACGGCAACGCCGTTATCGTTGAGACCCGAGCCATCGTCTGGAAGCAGATTCTGGAAGAGGAAGAAGCGGCTGGCTATGGCGTCCGCCTGGAGGATTTTAATGAGGTGATCATCGGGGAGAGCACCAGTCGCTGGATCTCGGTAGCTAGTAATAAGTCTAGGATCCATGAGTTCGTTCCATGCCTGGGTATGCTCAGATAGTATCTGGTACCAGCCATCGTCGTATGCTGCTGCGGAGGCATTGCGGGCTGTTTGCTCAGCATTGTTGAAATGATTGGAGTCCGCGACACCAATGAATTTAGTAAAGACAACAGGCTCGCCGTCAACGAAGCTGATATCCCATTCTTGACCAATGGATATATCGTTGTTATCATCTGGGAATAATGATTCTCGTCGTGAAGATCCATTGGTGCCGGATATATCCATTTTGGAGAACATCCATGCTCTCATTTCAGGCCGTCCATTTGCGTGATTTGCAACGTAAATACTTGAGTCATTATCCATCCCCTTTTTAACCAGGCTCGAGCGAACTGCACTTCGTCCATCGAGCTTGTCGATGATGCTGGCATTCACATTGCCTCCACGAGGAGTAACTCGCAATTGTGTAGCAGCCACATTTGGCCTCACTCTATCAGCCAGAGCCGTATATTCGCAGTCAAAAGAGACATTGGTATCTTTTGGCGACCAGGTGTACTTCCATGTTCTCAGTCCATCCCTCATACTGAGCGTAGTCGTATAGTTGGTAATATCCGCTTCATCCACCGTCGCATTCAGAGTCTGACCCGCGACCTGAAAATTTATCGCATAGAAGTAAGGAATCCCCGAGATAATACTCTCGCAACCCCTATCATTAAGTTCCGGATAATTTGTTCCGCCAACATCATCTTGGCAATCGTAAAACCCAGCGAGCCCCGAAAAAGCAAGTCTCTGACTCTTCTGCGGCCACGAAGTCGTCACGTTGCCATGCTTATGTGTTTGATTCCTATCCACTTCAAAGAAGGGCCCCATGAACGGCACCTCAGCAGATATATACCCATTCCCAAGGCCATGTCTTGCCTGAAACATCTGGCTCAGAGCCCTAGACAATTTATCCCCATCTATAGTCAAAGAACCCGTCGTATCGTCGTAAGAACTTTTATTTTGTGCTGCCAAGATGCGGAAATCGACATCGCCGGGCATTCCAGGCTCAGGAAGAGTCTTGAACCTGTGTTCCGATGGGGCGTTTATGGCATCTGGGTCATCTGCTGTATCTCGGCCAGCGAGTTGGTGACCTTGGTTTCCGTTATTGGGTATGGATGCGGTCTGGCATGCTGCGATGAAGAGGAAAATGACGACGAGAGACGGGGGTTGCAGTAGGAAGATTTTTAGCCATGAATCTCCTAGTCGAATAAGACGATTATAATAACAATCCATCTTGGGTTGGAGTGTGCTGCGTTATGGGGTTACTCAAAAACGTGGAGAGCAGCAGTGCTGTTTTCGTCAGCTATTTGCATGTAAACTTTATGATATTGTAGCGCACCTCAAGTATTGTATAGCGTGGGTTTAAGGACAGTTAGTTCGTAGAAAACTATTGTTGGCGCTATAATAATTTCTCGGAATGCGATCCTAACATGGTGTACTATGTTGCGACGAAGTAAGAAGAGGAGAAAAAGAAAAGTATTAAACTTGTGCGAGCAGGAGGGATTTTAGTAGCTCTAAAAGCCGTAAAATTTAACCCGATGTAATAATAGCCTAGAAAAACTCATGTGTCACACAGAAAAGGTAGTAGTGAAGCCAAACGGCGGCTCTGCTAATACACTAGTTCCCACTCAGGAACCATGGTACTCTCCAAGCTTGTATCTTCCAAGTCCCCGCAAACAAAATGTAATAAACGTAATGCATTGATTCGTCTGCCTGTTTTCAGACTAATACCAGCCAGAAGTTAACACCCCTATCTGTTATAATCTACTCTACAGTCTCTGATTCAGTCTCGGCCTTCAAAGTGGCAGTCGATCCAGAAAGATCATTTTCTTCAGCTGACTCCAACGTAGTCTCAGCTGCTGGCTCCTCGCTTGATTTCGGCTCAAGCTCGTGCCCATCACCACTGATCACAGTTGGAATCGTAGTTTTCTTTGCTTCCTCAACCGTCCCAGCAAGTTCGGATTCGATCGCCGAAGAATCTGTGATGGATGCTGGGATATGCTCAGCACCTGGAATGTCATGTAATTCCTGACCTGAAATGTTGGCTGCAAGTGTTGGGGTTTCCGACTGCACATCCTTCGTGGGGGTCGGCGCTGTCGTTGCTTCCTTCGGGGCATCAATGTGAACTAGGTCCTCTTCCGGATCAATGTGCCACACAGTCTGAGGCAAGGAAAAGCCTAGAACGGTAGATTTCTCTGTGGTGTCGCTGACTGGTGCTGGGCTCTTAGCCGGTGCCCTTCGTGCTGGACCACGTGCTCTACCTTTTCGAGCATCAGCTAATGGCGCCTTCTCCTTGACCGCTTCAGGCTCTTCCGCCACAACATCTTCTTTCTTAGGAGGCTGGGCACCAAGTTGCAGGCGTTTATTTAAGTCCGCCATAAAGCCACCCTGGAGAGCCGCAATCTTACTTCCAACCGGTCTCGAAGGAACTGGTGGTTTTGGTTTGGCTGCAGCGGCGGCACCTTGATCCGATCCGACAGATTTTGCAGAAGAATTTGATGGTACTTGGGATAGAGGAACATTTTCTCCCGAATCACGCGATATTGGCTTTGAAGGTCGAGCAGGCACTTGGGGTTTTGTTTTGATTGGCACTGGAGGTGTGGCGGTGTCTGCCGATGTTGACTTTCTAGATGGTCGTTCTGGAACTGCAGGCTGGGCATCACTAGCACTGTCTGGCGATTGTGACAATTTCGACTTGGCTGGGCGGGCTGGGACTGATGGCTTCATAAGAGCCCCGATGCCTGTAGTAGCACGGCCTTCTTCTCTTCCAAGTGGGAGGCCAGCGGCAGCCTTTTCTTGGTGATATGCTACTGCACCAGTTGTAGGACGCTCGTCGGGGGTCGCGAGGGATTCTTTTTCAGGAGACTGTGGTCCGGCTACAGTTGTCTGTAATTGCAAACTGTCAGGACTATCTTCCCAGATATCTCGACTCGGGAATCTTTGTTTCATGCCTGGCCTCGTTTCGGAATCGAGGTGAGCCTTATTTGTCCATGGCTTTTTCATCTCCCGATGTAAGAAACTTTCTGCTCCACTAGATTCGCTTTCTGCGAGCTCCTCTTGTCGTCTCGCGAATGCTTGCTCGGGAGTCTCCTCGGGTTCTTTAGCCTTAGTAGCCTCGGCTTCTTCTGGTAATTGCGGCGTCGAAACGGTAGCGGTATATTGCAAGCTGTTTGGGGTATCCTCCCAGATATCCTGACTGGGAAATTTACGGTTCTTCAGTTCAGGTCGCTTCAATCTATCTGCGGCAGTCAATGGCTTTTGCACGCCAGCATTCTTCTCATCCTCGGGGAACAGTGGCTCGTACTCCTCCAAATCTTCCAATTTCGTAGAAGAAGGGAACTGAATGCTAGGCACATGAATGCTTCCGGGTCGGCTCGTGTCCCTGCTTCCAGACAAACTCGTTTGGCTAGCGGATTTTTGCTGGTAAAAGCTATAGTCCTGGCTATTTCTGCGCTCGCGAGGGGGAGAAACAGCGGCTTGAAGCTCATAGCCAAAGGGTTCCTTTGCAACCTCATCAGAGGCCAAAATGGGAGCACTATATCCTTCATCATAACCAGTGTCCTCTTCATCTGGCTCGCCGGGGGTTCCAAGTTCCTCGGTTGACTGGGGAAGAGACTCGCCCCCGTAGATACGGCTAGTACGGCGTGCAGTATCTACGTGAATCACATCATCATCGTCAAGCTCACTCTCAAGGGCAGTATCTGAAGGTGCCTGGAGGCTTCGAGAGAGTGTGCCTTCAAACTCCTTCTTGCCCTGAGTGTCTGCAGGAAATGATGTCTTCCTCAGGGGTGAATCAACATGCGACTGGGACGTATTTGAATGGGCGAGTTGAAGTCCCGATGATTGCGGGCGAGGAGAAGACATACGGGAAGTGTATTCCTCAGATGCTTGGAATCCGACTTGTTCATTTGGCGTTCCGATTGCTCCGGACGTCCCTAGATTATATTAGATTACTCGGGTCGTTATGTGCAAATAGCACAACTGTAATCCTTACCAAGTCCAGAACCCCTACTAGCTGTATCCCGCACGATTTTGTTCAAATCATCACTACTCATAGCCCACTCCGGCTTCCCTTCTCCGTATTGACCATGTTCCTTCTTAAAAAGTTCTGGGTGTTTCTCGTAGTATGCTCTCTCGAAACGATCGTGAGGAAGGACCTGGTGGCCATGTCTACCATAAGCTTCTAGTGGCATATCGTGCTCACGAGCACTGGTTTTGTGGGCGTGGTGTCTCGGTTTTGAGCCGTCGTTATGGAATCCAATACCTGGGGCATAGGGAGCTGCGAATTGACCTGGCGAAGGAGCTTGCACATCACCCGCATCGGGATACATTGGCACGCGTTGACCGATTTCCGGAATGCCGTGGTCGCCCTCGAGACTCGATGAAGGGCGTTCAGTGTCATTGGAAGCTTGACTAGCAAAGCTGGTCTTTGACTTCAAGTCACGCAAAGATGGATCCTTGTCGTCGCTGCCAGCTTTCCCGATACCGAAAGAAGCTGCTTTGTCGGAGTCGGTACGGGTAACCTGTGAGACCCTCTGCTTGGCGCTTGAAGTTGGCAGAGATGGCTTCGGAGCGTGAAGCTTGAGGTCATTGGCTATGTTTCGAGTTTGTGTACTTGATGTGCCAAGCTCTTTCGGAGCTTCGAATACCTCTGCATATTCGTTTCCTTCTTGTCCAATCGAAGGGAGGGCAACGCTCGAGGGGCGGAGTGGCAGATCGGCTCCAGAGTCATCGCCAGAATCATTGCGGATGTTTTCGCCCAGGGAAGATTTGGGAAGACTGCCATTGTGTCCCAGGAATGGAGTTTCGTTCAGAGGAGATCGAGCAAAGCTCTCTCTCGATGGCGAAGCCGAACGGTCAAGACGACGGTTGGCAGGACGAGGTGGGATCTTGGGGATGTCACTGCCAAGAGAACTTGAGCTGCCCGAGGCTTGGTTCTGGGCCCGTGTAGGACGAGGAGGTACTTGGGGAACTGCTGTCGACATGTTGTGTATAATTCGAGGCTCGGTTGAGAAAAAAGTCAATGGTTTGCTTGTCTGGGTTCTCTGTTAGTTATTCTGCCAGGTGAGAGTGTAGAATCCGAATTGAGTCATGCAACAGCGAGATCTGGAGGGGCTTGAGAGTAAATAGAAGGGCTATGCAAAGAATTGTGATGTTCCCAGGATGCATGGTGCACTGCAGTTGTTATCCATTCGCAGGAGCCACGCCGCCAACATTCAGACCATGCAACCCAATGGGTAAAACGGAGAATTCAGAAGCTGCAAGCAGCTCTGTGATACCTGACTGCTCGAATTATGAAGGCGTGGTGGCCCAAAACGACTTGAACGGAAGGCCAACAACGGCTCAAGGGAAACAATAATGGGTTGAGGATGAATGCAAACTTACTTACTGCTATTTGGGAGTATCAAAAGGGGTGATCTTCAAAGGTCAACCATCGAAGCTGTCAGGAGGTAATATCTGAAGCTGTACGACAGAAGAAAGAAGAGTTTTACAAGCCGAGAAGAAGGGAAGGGAAGGGGAAGTGGTGGAAATGGCAGAAGCGGTCTCATGCTCACGTTCCTCTTACTGCTCAACGCGCTAAAACAAGACTTCCGTCATGCTGCGGCATCAACTTGCAAGAGTGAGCTGGGCAACCATTGGGATTCGGGAACAGCGCCAATTCCACAATAAATCCTGGTTCAAGCATCCATCAAGTGTTCATTCATTCAGCACGCAACTACTCGGCAACAGCAGGTTCAATTCAATTCGATTCGATGATCAAGGCAACGCAAGTATTTTGCACCACTGCAATGCAAGAGATCCCTTCCACCCACTCACCGTTCACCTGAAGGGAAATACCTCAGGGTGATAGGTCACGCCAAAAGAGGTGGCTTTTACAGGGGGGATGTGCGCCTTTTAAGCTGCCCCACCAGATGCTCCAGGGCCGGCCCACCAGGCCTAGAGGCTCCAGAACGTCACGTCGTGATCGTGATCGACGGCGAAGTGCACGGGTAGATGGGAATAATGGTGCTCGGTATTGAAAGAGGGGAGGGGTTCAATTTTAAGATGCAAGTTATTACTATTGTATACTTGTACCTAGGATGGATACAGTACAGGAGGAATCGTCAAAGACAGAAACTCCTCCTCCTGTCCCGCCTCCGCATGAGACAAAGTCCCAAACGTTTGGCGTTGCCGTCACCATCCTATCCTATGCTATGCTTTGCTATGCCAAAGCCATGGAAAGTATTCAACGTTCACGTGGTGGTGTCATGAAGCTGCAGTAGTTTAGTGCCACCTACTGTACATACTGCTGGTGCTGCACCTCCCCTCCTCCCAACTACAGTATTCAGGCCTTCCCCGCGAATTGGCCCATGCAGTGACCTAGGCATGTCTCTGTGTGACGTTGGTTTTGGACAAGGGCATTCAGGAAAGCTCGTGACCAAATCAGCACTTGATTTGGGGCAATAACTCCGTCCCTAATCAACGGTCCAAGAATCCAGATACACAAGCAGTCGTCGCCTACGGCAAATGGAAACCGAGATCGAGACATAAAAGTACAATTGCTCAGCCCCTTAATGAGATAGATAAGTTCGTAATACAGCCAGCTCAACCAGCCGCTAGAGCCCGTAACGCCGTACCCCAATTCGCATGCTTTCTCCATTTTCTAATCCTCGCTTCATAAGAAATGTCGCTCATCCAGCCAAGTCCTCCAGTTTCGTCCCAAAGTTATATCACTATCTCTCCATGTTCCTCCACCAGCGTCTGCTCACCACCTCTGTCACCTCCTTAGATAATCATCTGCGCAACACCCTGTCCACCAAGCGTCTTGCTTCCCACAAAACCCTGGCCCTTCACACCCGCCAGAGCATAAAACCCAGCTGCAACCGTCAGCATTATAGCAGCGGCAATCAAGCTAGATGCCTCCTTGATAATGCTAAGCCATTGGATAATGCCCATCACCAGGTAGATACCAGCACGCATATAGTTGGTGGTGAAGCGGCGCATGAAGGTGTCAAATTTCGCGGACGTGGGGCAGATGCGAAGGAGCAGCGGAATCTCGATGAAGATGATGAGGAATGAGCTTGCACTGCAATCATAGCTTGTTAGCTAGGGCATATACTTGTAAAGATTGGGGTGAGGGGGAGGCCTACAGGCATATAGCTCCGAAGAGAATCATGATGCTAACGTGGAAGAGATGCGAGATTCCGAGCGCGAAGCATAGGAATATGCATATCACTCCGGTCCTGCCATCACCCTCAATGTCAGCAATGTTTTCATGGATTCCAAGCTTGCCATCACTAGTAGTCTTTTCAACCAGCCTGATCACAGTCTATCACCTAATAGTCTGATGGAGCTCTGCCTAAGCTTCTGCTACCACCTGTGAAGCTTCATGGAAACCCAGCATGAATGGTTGGCTGCCCACCCAAGCTCCAAATGCCTGAACGAAACACAAAAGCGGCCAGCTTACCATTGTCCATAAATACCTGCGATCCATAGTTAGCCATTCTCTCCTTCGAAGCTAAGCCCTAGACAGAGAACACCTACTGAAATTCCTCGTCGCGAATTCCTCTGCGATCGTCATGTTTGCGGGTCTAAATCAGTCGATACGGGGTGTTCGGGTGCCGAGGCTTCTTAGCAGTTTCTTAACAGCCGGAGGTCTTAGATTATTGGTATTATGCGCGATTCTTGGAGGTATAGAGGTTCGCGATTGCGTGTGCGGGAATGGTGATGGAAGAGGTGGGTTGGGGGGTTGCGGTTTTGTTGATCTGTTCGCAAGGTTACGTCTCGAAGCTATAAGCCACGGCCACGGCCACGAGGCTTGTCAGGATGACTAAGCGATCGTATGGGGTTGAAGTGTCTAGGCAAACGTTAATCTGGTACTTGTAATTTTGATTAGATGAACAGGAGTTTCAATTGAGGAACATAATCTTGCAAATAAAGTCAATGTGATTATTGGTTGTGTCAAGAATCAAAAGTCATCACTATTTGTGAATGGATCTCTCTCAAAGGATTCATTGAAGTCCTTATTTGGAAGCCTAATATTCGTAATTTAACAGGTAAGCACATGATTCACTTTCAATATCAAAGTCTAACTGTAGCCGGGACGCGTCATGTTATGATATTTCATTGCCTTGCATTGGACCTATTCCATCGATGGAATCGCCGCCGAAGAATTGAGAAATACGGAAATCCTTCCAATGTTCACTGTATGTCCTCTCGCAACATTTTCTCTCTCTCTAGAAAGCAGGTATAATGCTTGCAAACAACAAGAAAACTATCCTCTGAACCTCTACTCCTTATGTATCAACACATCGTTCGTACAGATCGTGGCAAGCTCATCCGTAAACAAGCTTGAAGATGTCGTTGAAAATGTAGAAGCTGCCAGCACCATCGGGAAGGAGCTGGAATGTCTGGCTATAGCTCATGGGTCTCTGTTCCTCGTCGACCTAGTTGATGACATAGGTTAGCAACCTTCTTAGTTTTCCGAACCAGGACTCGGGTAAGACGTACCAGGAGGGCACCAGTTACAAGGATCAGAATGCCTTGGGACTCTCCGCTGGGTTGCGCATCGAGGGTCGCGACCTTGTGCTGTACTTTCGCAAAGGGCAGTCCCTATAGATGAGGTCAACCACCATATATCAGTGCAGGAACTCAAGCCCTCTCACTGCAAGTTTCTCCACAATACCACTTGCGCCTTGCACCGAGGCCGACTCGAAGGTCAACATGGAGTTGTCACGCTATGTGCGCATTAGCATTGTCGTCAAGGGATCCCTTTTTGACACTCACATAGAGAGGAACCAACTGCTTCCGGTCCTGATCGAACTGGTTGTAATAGAACTGGGTGAATTGCTCTGCGGGGTAGGATCAGCCTTGTTCTGGCGGAGGGGTATACGAGTATCGGCTCGCAACATCTGCGGAATGCCTCAAGTGCAATCTGACAATGCGAACAGAGATTGGGTATCCTTGGGGAAGCCTGGGGGAAGAGTGTTCCACGTACGCGCGACTTCTAAAAAGTCTGAAAGGATGAGTTAGCAATGGTTTCATGGTGATATTCGAGAGCTTTATAGTATAATGGGATGGTATGACAGCGTAAAAACTAGGAGGGCAATGTACTTACTTGCCATATTGACGGGATATTTCAAGTCTTCTTGGTGAGATTCCTGAGTCCGAGATGCTTCTGCTGCGATGGTGTTTATGAAGGCGTGGCGGGGTCGTTTTCTGGTTGCCCGGGAGGGTCTCGCTAAAGTAGTTTAGCGCAACAGCAGAATAAATTGACTCAAAAGCAAAATCCCTTCCTTTCCTCGAATTTTCTTCCTCCTTCCATTGCCAACATAAAGTCACCAGCACACAATGACTCTTTACATGCACCAAAACGACGCATTCACGCCTCACCTTGATCTGGCTCCTGTTGCTACCCATCGAGCTATGATATGCTAACGAATACCGCTGCTCCAGCAGGCACACTTCTGGTACGGTCGATAAGCTCTTTTCCCCTCTCCCCAAGCTTCTCTGATGACAACTCTTATGCCTTAAGAACGGCCAGCTTAGGAAATGATGCTGAACCAACTCAAATCAAGCTCAACAGTCTGAGACCATACAAAGCTTTCTCATTACATGATTGAAGATGCTCTTTCGCTGTACAAACGCTGATTCGGTGATATAGAACAGAAACAAACCATAGCTTGGAAGACAAGCGACTAAAACATCTCGAAGTTACATGCTGTCTCGTTCTGACAACAGGATATAATGATTTCAAAATTGAGTGGGCGAATACTGGGGGTTTCATCAGCCCGGGCGGCGGTAGCACGAAGGCGAGAGGCAACGGGGATCATGACAAAATAGACTGGTCTTTCCAGAGCTGACCAGCACATCACGCTCATGAGACAAAACTGTTGCCTTTTCATGGTGTTACATGAACTGGGCCGGCGAAGAAGTGGCAGTGGGAAGTGATCATGGAACAGGATCACCTGCTGAGTAGCTAGTGGCATCGTGCTTTACTGTACCTCCGGGGGATTAAACCCTCGTAACTAGATGAATTAAAAAAAACATTTCGACATTATGAAACATCGAATGACTTTACTTGTGAACCTGACCACTGAATAATGATCTAGACATGAAACTCTTTCACAAATGTAGCTATCTAAGGTTGATCTAAGGTAAGGTAGGTCAGTATTTGATATCGATAATTCACCGGGGGGTTGCGGCAACATTTACTGCTGGCTATCGACAAGGCGCGGCGCGGCTTTGTTCTATGTATTTTACCAAGGCAGCTCATAACTTCAACCTCCTCCACACCTCCCCTGCCGTGTCCTGCCCCAACATTCGCATACTGAAGCGGAAATCTGTAGATTCTTGCGTCTAGGGACTACAGCAATTTGGAGTCCAACAATACCTACTCTGTTCAAGTTATTTCAGCCTCCGCTCTGCCACTCCCTTCCAGTTGCTGCCTCGCTACCGTTCAGCCTCTTCCCGCATCTGTCTACTACAACCTAACCTACAGTAGAGTAGGTACTGTACCGGTACACGTAGAACCACCAAACCTCCCTTCGACAGCTCACAAATCTTCCCTCTACGAAAAGCGCACCCTCGAAAACTGCATATTCACGTCCGCTGGGCAGCTTCGGTTGCTACAGCACAATCTTGAAGCAGAATGCCTTGCTTCAAGGGCATCGCTGTGAGCGTCCATGCGGAAGGCGCCCCACTGCCAGAATACTCAGTGCAAAAACAATCCAGAGTCTCACGAGTCAATACATACATCCCAGTCCCGAAGCCAAAGATTTCCCAAGATCCAGCCTCGAATAAGCCCGAGCCCTCCAAGTTTGCCATCTCGATAACTCTCCTCACACCCGGCCTGGGTGTCCCATACTCGACACCGAAGTCTACCCCAGAGAACCCACACCCTCAACCTCAAACAGTCGGTGGCCTACCCGGCACAACCTCCCAGCGAGGCACATATATTGGTTCTGTCGGTCCATACGTACCTATCACGAAGTCCGAGAACGAGACCATTGCCGCCTATATCTACTTTGATGGTCGTGTAAAGGAAGAGGTTGCTACTCTACTGCGTCCCGGCGAGGAGACGTGGGTCAATTCGCGTTGGGTCCAGGTGCCAGATTCAGAAGGCGGTGGACTGGCCGAAAGAGAATTCCTTTTCCGCGAAGTGGGGTTGGAACGATGGCTGAATGGGCTTGATCTGGATGGCCAAGATGCGGCGGCGAAGCTCGAGAAACGTAGACAAAAGTTTGAGAAACGCCGTCGGCGCAAGAAGGAAGAAAATGGTAGCGATGATGATCTTGCTGATGCCATGTCGGGAACGAGAAAACCCTCGGGCTCACGGAGTGTGTTAAGGTACGGGGCAGATGCGTCTTCACCAATCGAGAAACTATCCGATGATGAGGACTCCTTCAGCTCCGACTCTGACGATGATGATCTACCCGAGGCTGCTGGCCAAATTAAGGTCGCCATGTTCCGTGTTCTAGCATCTGGAGAAATCAAGAGAGGAGAATACTCCCCACAGTTTGACGCCCATGATGATGACGAGGGCAAGGATGGTAATAATGAAGGTGGTGACGGGGCCGATGTCGATCATACCACGAGCTTTGCTAAGCCAAAGACTTTGGATCCAAAATCGATCAGTACGCAAACAGTCACAGGCATAGATGGACCAGAGAAGCCTTTTGCAGTGTTTACTTTCTTCTATAGAGGCGAAAGTAAGTTCCCAGCCCTTTTCTTCGAGTGCATTGCTAACAGCTCTCACAAGGACAACTTCAAAAGATGGGCATCCTGAAATCCAAACAGCAAAAGGGAACTACTGCGCCTACCAAGAGACGCTCAGCTCAGCTCGACTTTTCCAACCTCGCTCCTTTGAAGCCTGGCGGAACTGTTGGGTTTTCCTCATTCAGGGATAATGACGGTTCCACCAGGCGAAATAAGGCTAGAAAGAAGAGTAATGGAAGCATTGGAGCCATGGAAGAAGACAGTGACGAAGATGATGAAGATTCCGAGATTGTTGGCAAGATGGATGATGTCGATGACAAAGATGTCAAGACGCTGCTGAGCCCTGAAGATGCCAAATATACGGGAGAACTCGCAGACGGTGTGGGACGAATCAAGGCAAGTCTATTGGTTCTTTCATGCATGATTAATTCTAATTAAATCACAGCTCAAGCGACAGCACTCTGCAGAGCCGCTGAATGCGAATTCAAGGAAGTCCCCTGCATCGATCGGTACCACCTCTGTCGGCGCAACTCCTCCCGCGGATGTAGACCCAGCACCTACAGCCAACCAAACACTGTCAAACAGCGTATTTGGCGCAGGCTTGCTTGATGATAGTGTCGTCGGCAGTCCGCTTAAGAAGCATCGGGCCAGCTTATACGACACGGATAACGAAACTATACAGAAGCGATTGGGTTTGGGTCTCAGCGGAGGTGGGGATGTTCTTGCCGCCGCTGAAGCAGCCCACGCACCTCTTCCAGAGCCCGCTATGAGGACCGAAGAGGAAGAAGAACTATGAAGGGAGGAATAGAGGAAATTACTATCCGGAATACATGGGATCTAACACAACCTGAACATACTCTTGCTTCTGAAAAGTCAGCCCATTGGAAAGCACAATATGCTGGATCTTTGGTAGATGGATTGGACGAAGACAGTCAGAATCACGTGCCGCACTGCTGCACAGGACCTTGTAAGACATTAACTATGAAGAGCGCAGTCGCCGCATTAGGTGAGCCCGTCGCAGATCTGCTGCCATAGGCTACTTCGTACCATACGTAGTAGCATAGGGTAGACTAAGAATTAACATATTTGAGAAATCAAACTGTATTACTTGTCGGCCAAGTAAGATGGGGTGCATTTACCCGATGCAGGTAGGTACCTAGGTAGGTACGAGGCGTCACATCAACCGCTTCTAACGTGCTGTGACCTTGACTCTGTTTTCTTTTCCACGCGTTTTTAAAATTTCAGGCAACCATCCAAAAGTTTGATGAGCCTTTCTAACATCCTAAGTCTCCAGCAGTACTTGCTAATTGATCTAGCTCAACCATGACAACCCTCAAAATGTTTTCCAAATTGTTTGCGTTGACCGCATTGCTACAAATAGTGCCTTTGGCGAATAGTGCTGAGCAGCAACATGTACTGAAAGATAAACCTACCAGTCCCTTTGACGCCAAATTTGCAAAATTAGTCAAAGATACACTGGACCTATGGCATGTACCTGGCGTTTCAATTGCAGTTGTTGATGGCAATGACACGTGGGCGGAGGTGAGCTTTTGTCTTTCAACCTTCATCTCTACTACAGGCCGTCTCATCGCATCTCAAGCGTTCCAAGTGGCATGAACCATCACAAGCACAGCACTCATTATTCCTCCCAGGGCTACGGCATCTCCTCATTCCCCTCCACACCCGTCACGGCGGAAACGCTCTTCTTTGGCGCCAGCACCACAAAAGCCTTCACCGCCGCCGCCATGGCCCTCCTGATCTCCTCGTCCAACCACACCGGCCTCTCCTGGGACACGCCGATCTCCAGCCTCATCCGGGAAGATTTCGTGCTCCCGGACCTGTATTCCACCGCGCACGTTACCATTGAGGACGCGCTTTCTCATCGTACCGGCATGCCGGCCCATGATGCCAGTTATGGGGGTACGGATGAGAAGGGCGAGAAGAGGGGGGCGAGGGATTTGGTGCGGAGTTTGAGGCACTTGCCGCTTACGGCGCCGTTGAGAACTAGGTTTCAGTATTGTAATATGATGTTTGTTACTGTTAGTCATGTTGTTGAGACGTTGACGGGGGTGTGGCTGGGTGATTTCTTGAAGGAGAATATTTGGGAGCCGTTGGGGATGAAGTCTACGGTATGTCTATTCCCTTCTTTTCAACGAAAATGAGTCCACTTTGTATCTTGAAGTTATAAAAACTTGAGATATTTGAGTTGTCATCTGATGATGAACCACTTGCTGTTTTAATCGTTGCATTTTGCTAACTTCAGCCATAGTACTTCGACACAAGCACCGCACAAGCAGCTCCAGAACCCCTTGCTCAAGGCTATGTCTACTACGAGAAAAAGTACAAACCTGTTCCATACATGGACCTTCATATCGTCTCTGGAGCAGGCGCCGTGATTTCCAACGTCTTGGACTATTCGAAATGGATCCGAGCCTTCTTAACCACTTCCGGACCTCTTTCCAAATCAGACTACGCGGCCCTGAAAACTCCCCGCATGCTTCTTCCAACCAGTGAAGAAATGTCACTATACACCAAACCGTACACAGGGCCCACCTCTTACTCTCTCGGCTGGTTCAATGGCGTGTACCAGGGATACGAGTACTTTGGGCATAGCGGCGGCATGGAAGCTTTCGGTGCAGAAGTCGGTAAGTAGTCACTCAGTCAGTTTTCTCGGTGCTCCATGACCAAACCCCTTCCCCCAGTATTCCAAACAAAAGCAACTAATCAATCTCCACAACAGTCCTATTCCCCTCCCTAAACTACGGCCTCGTCTCCTTCGGCAACACAGGCCAAACATCCAACTTCGCAATCCTAAAACTAATCTACCACCTCATCGACGAAAAACTAGCCAT
>QGMF01000814.1:0-16309 GCA_007821475.1 Lachnellula arida
GCACTTCCACCCCCACCCCCAAAGTCAACCACAATCTTCTGCACCACCACCCCCGGCACCAGCCAAAGCCGCAGCGTATGGCGTCCCGTAATCCTCAAATCATGCATCGTCGTCGTCAAATTCAGATTCCCGCTTGAACTTCCGCCCCATACCCCGTCCGCTACAGCTTGGTACCAACCCGTCGGATACCATGCACTGCTAGCAGAACTAGAACTAGAAACAGGATCATGCACGAATCGCATAACCTGTGGCGTTTCCTCATCAATCGCAACGCCGTATTCCATTTGCGGTCCAGCGGCGCCGTTTATATTCTGCGAGGGCGGTAGGAAGAGGGTTACGGACGCAGAGGCCGTGGATGTGAGGCTGAAGATGGCGTATTGGAGTTCGGGGCCTGCGATTGCGCCGGGTGGTGGTTGCGGTTGTGGTTCCGGGGGGGCGACGGGCGTGAGGGTTATGCCGGCGAGGGTGCGGCCGTGGCCTGGGAGGATGGTGTAGGTGTAGGGTGTGTTGTTCAGGCGCGTGGTGTGCGTGGTGTGCGAGGCTTCGATCGAGATGTGCATGTCGGATTCGATGAAGCCGGTGAAGGTGCTGGGGGCGGGGATGGCGGGGTTGTGGATAGGTACCTGGAGGGTGGGCGCGGGGTAGGCGCTCCAGGTGCAGGGGGAGGTTATGTTTATGGTTATGGTTGCGGTTGTGGTGCTGGGCGCGGGGAGAGCGCGGGTCCAGTCGATGGAAATGTAGATGCGCGTGTCGGTGCCGTTGGGACCGCCGGTTGAGCCTGTGTTCGGGGTGGCGAGTACATAGGACTGCTGCGGGGAGATGGTCCACTGGCAGCTTTGAGTACCGCGTGCGAAGATGTCGATCCAGCGGGTTCTGGGGCCGTAGGGATCCATGGGCGGTAGGACGAGTGTGCTGCCGGAATTGGGGTGCCAGGCATCGTCCCCGGGAATTGTGGCATTAGAGCCCTCTACGCCTATGCCGATGTTACCAGCAAGTGAGGTTTCTAGCTCTTGGACATAGGAGAGTGCTGGGATGGTATTCCGCATAGGTTGCTGCCAGTACCCGTCATAGTTCTGGCCGCGGTAAGAAAGATCATATCCTAAATGAGTTTCTAACCCAACCCAGTCAGCGCGGCTCTCTATCCCAACGAAACGGTAACCTACGATCAAGCATATGATTCCACTTTCCATCAAGCAACTCATGATACCGCTGCGTAAGCACATGATCACGCTGGAAATAGCCCAGCACATCCTGAGCCACCACATTCGCCTTATTCCTCTTCTGCGCCGTATACAGCCGATTCTTCCCCGCATTAACGTATATCTGATTCACAACTTGACCACCCAGCACCGGCTGAAGGATCATCTCATAATACGCAGGCTGAAGCCCATCTTCTAGCGCGTCAAAGATCTTCTGCGCATCATTAGCAAGTTCGCTCCATTGAGCAAGAATAGCGTCTGCTTCGTTATAGTTGACAATGCTATACGTCGTTGATTCGAGGAGCTCGTATTTTCGGCGCGCAGCGTACATGCCGTAGCGATCTACGACGGATGAGATGGCGTTGCTGTGCTCCGGGCCAAACTCTCGCTCTGCCCACGACCTGAGCCAGCGAGGAACGCTATCGTAACCCCATTTGGGAGTGTCGTAGGCGAGATCCAGGAAATGATTGATGGGAATCTCGAGGGTTTTCAAATCACCTACGTTCAGGATCCAGATTCGGTCTGCTTGGCGAGCGTATGCTAATTGCATCTGAAAGGGCCCATGTTAGAGGCAAATGAATGCTGCATTTTCTTTGGAGAAGACTTACCTGCTCAACTGTTTTCTGAAGCTGAATGGTGTTAATCCACTTGTAATCCCTCGGATCACCCACGTAATCGAAATGGTAATAGACCCCTATCCCCGATGTATCAGCCCAGATCCCTTTCTTATCAGGAAACACACAACTAACCAGCGCCACCCGATCTATTCGTCTCGCTCGCAGTTGGCAGCCTTCGAATATTCCCCCAATTATCATCCGCCCAAAGCAGCGTAACGTCATCAGGCACCGTAAGCCCATTCTCATAATAGCCCTGCACTTCCTTGTAAAGACACCACATCTGGGGAATCTCCTCAATCTTAGTCTCATTAAAGACCTCGGCCAAAATCTCCCTCTGCTTCGCCACCACGTTCTGCAGCACCGCAATAGCTTGAGCCTGAGTAAGAGTAATGGCCGTATCACCGGATCCGCGCATGGCCATGGTGAAGAGTGAGTTCGCAGCATAAGGCTTTGCGCGCTGGGCGCCGACAGTAAAGAAGGCACTCAAAGAGGCATTGTTGGTGTCGTATTCCCATTGACCATTGCCTCCATATTGCTTGCCGAAATTGCTCCATTCATTCGTTGCGCGCATCATTGGCTCTTTACCTTCTATTAGAACTAACTAGTTATAGAAGAGAAAAACGACGGACCGGTATGACTTGAGCCCATTACAATCCCGTACGCATCAGCAAGTGGCTGATTCGCAGTATCGTCAACCCCAAACATACTCCCCCACATCGCAGGCCAGAAATAATTAGCCCTCAACCGGAGCAGGAGCTCGAAGACACGGGGGTAGAAATAGTGGTTATATCCCGGTCCGTACTTTCCAGGTTGGTAATTCGAACTTCTTTTCATCAGCTCTGCATATCCTGTCGAGGTCAAGCGAAGAAAGAAAGAATGGCAACATACTTAATCCAGTTCGTCAAAGCCGGCTGCTCATCATTAATGAAAATACCCCTATACTTCACACTCGGCGGCCCCTGCACCTTCCTCCCCTCCAACGCCCAAACACCCTCCCTCTTCCGCACCGGCACATCAGCCCACCACCACCACGGACTCACGCCAATCTGCTCGCTAACATCATAAAGCCCAAACACCGTACCGCGCATATCGCTGCCAACAATCACAAGCGCCTTGTCGACTCCAGGTAAGGGGTCGATGATGACTTGGCTGATAAAGGACTCCCAGCGGCCTGAGATAGACGTGATGTCTAGTTTGTTGGATTGCACAAGCGCGCGGATGAGGGGGGATTTGTTGAGGGTTCCGGCGATTATGACGGGGTCGGGAGCAGTGTTGGAGAGGGCTGGGCCGGTGAAGGATTCTGCTGGGCCGGTTGTGTACTGGTTCTCAAAATCTGCTCTTCATAACTTTGGGCTGAAAACTTACATTAACAAAACTCGTCACTGGATTATACGTGTAATAGACCGTAGTCGAGCTCCCATTGGTATATGTCTCGTTATCTCTAGCACTCTGCAACCCCGAAAGCGTCCTCTGTCTGATTCCCGATGAAGATCTCTTGCCCACACTCGCCACTGTGGTATTTGTATTCGTAGTACTCCCCCAGTTCCCCAATGTTAAATTCCTCCCCGTCACCTTCCCAAAATCCCCCGCCAGATCCTCCGCCGCGCGAATGACGCCCCACCAATCATCAGCACTGAGCAAGATTTGTCCATCCAGTCCATTGCCGGCCAGTTGAAGAAGCCCTTCTGTGGGGCTGGTCGTTACCGTGACATTTTGACCGAGTGCAAGGACAGAGGAAAACAGAGGTGAGAGCGTGAGAAAGAAGCATGCAAGAGACTTCATCACGAACGGTTCAATTAAAAGTTGAAGCCAAGGGCACCCGAGGAAATAAAAAAGAGGTGGGGAAAAAGCTATATAAGAGAAGGGATGGAAAACAGCCCTGGTGGCCAATGGAAAAACGGTTAGAATAAACAGATCATAAATATCCTTACGACTGGGGCGTCCAAGGACCTATCCTAAAGGGGACCAGACGAGGGAATCTGCCGGTTGAAGTGAAAGTGGTAGACGAACTTAGCTTTCATTTAGGTTTCGGATCTTCTCTGATTGAGGAGAACCGATGGTGCCTTGCATACTTTCCGAACCCTTTGTTCGTCCCCGCCCAAGGTGGGAAGACCTGGATGAACTGGGATCTGTGGCGCCGGCAAAAGCATATTGCGGGGATTGACATTTAGCCTAAACCAGCATGTCGTGAATGTCCAAGGCGGCAACAAAAGCCTTGCTAATGGAAACTACCAAAACTGCTCCTGGGAAAGATCCGTCGATTTCTCGTTTGGGTCCCTGAGCGAAGTGGCCGCTTCGCAATAAAAGATGATTTCCACTCACTATGGCGGGTAAGATGTTCGCATACAGCTACTTTTCAGCGTTAGTATCATCATATCATAACATCATCACGAGCCAAGGATAACTATCTAGTTTCAGTGGGTGGCGAAATGGACAGGACAAGACACACAATCTATACTCGATAGAAATAATTGTTCTGACGGGGAGCATAATGTAGGAATTGCCAACCTTCAGGTACTTACAAAGGCTGCACAACCTGACTGACCCTCCTACGTATCTCCAGCTGCAGCATTCCCGTAACTTTTGTCCACCCCATTTTCTACAACCCAGCCACACTTCGGGCTCATCTAAATACTTACTGGACGCACAAACGTCGATGTAAAGTCAAAGAAACGCTAAAGACAATCATTAGAAGTCCCGATAGCATCGGAGCCAAATAACGCCCATAACTTAGCTGCGCTCTGAACCTCCATGCCCTAGATCGAAACTCATGCTGTGTGACGAGGACGGAGAATACGTATCGGAACGAATACGGACTTGGCAAAATATATGTACTGATGATCGAAGGGAGTCCAAAGGAAGAGAACGAAAAGGAAGCCGATTGACCTGCCGACATTCTTGTACACCTAATTCCTCCGCTATGCATCGACTGTACCGGCCACACCTGGAATTGTTGCTGCATCGACAAGTGATGTTTCAGTCTTTCCATCAGGGACGAATGCGTACCTTGGCATCAGCGCCATTTTCTCCTCCGGGCTCATTTCATTGTCAGAGTAAACCATTTTCTGGGGTTTATCTTTCTTCGACTTCTTCTGGGTAGGTTCAGACTTGTCGCCAATTTCAGCGGTTTCGGGGGCGGGGGTGGACGTGGCCTCTGCCTCAATAGCTTGTACGGGAGGCGCCGCGCCTTCACCCTTCTTCGGAGGTTTGATGCCTGCCTCGGCCATTCTGATTATCTCGTCAATGTCATCAGCCTCACGTGCAGCACCTGAAACCAGGTCATCCACAGAGGAAGCGTTAGTCGAGTAATCTCCGTAGCCTTGTGAATGAGGAGGATAACTTGATGACATAGCTGGTTTCTGATCTTGACCTTTCCAAGTATTGCCTGTCCAACTACCCTGTTGACCTTGAAAGGAAGTTCCTGGTGGACCTTGGTGCAGCTGCTGCATTTGATAAGGTGGAACTTGCGGTGCGCCAAATGAGGGTCGTTGAGGAAGACCAGGAGCGGGTGGGAGACTAGGCGGTCGATTTGGGAGTCCGCCATGCGCAGGTGGTGTATTTGAAGGTGGCCCATGATAACCGTTGAACGATCCTGGCGGGGGTGAGCCGGCTCCAAAGGATGGCGGACCGCCAGGATAGTTCTGTCCAGGCGGTTGAAACCCCGGAGGCGGAAATGATTGGGAAGGTGGGTATTGCGGAGGTGGTGAGTATTGAGGCTGAAACTGAGCGCCAGGTGGACCAGAAAATGGTGGTTGGGATGCATAGGGCTGTTGGTAAGCTGCTGCCGGTTGAGAATACGGCTCTTGTGAGAATGATCCATAACCCGCACCTTGTGAAGCGCCATGAGTGGCTGGAGGAGCAACATAAGGCGAGGCATTATTCTGCGAGACTGTTAATTCGAGAGCATGTGTCAAGTCGACAGCAAATCTTACAAATGAGCTTGGGCTCTGACCAAGAGGACTGTTCTGTGCGCCTTCCACCCTAGGGGTATTACCACCACTGCTTGTACCAGCAAGCTTCTCCGCCTCCTTTCGTGCCTTGTGTTCTGCTAACCGCTTTTTCAGGTCCGTGGTTGATTCGAATTTCGGCTTCTTGGATTGATTGCCTTGATTCGCACCTGGGCCAGGGTTGCCAGTGGTGGCTCGTCGTTCAGCTTCGGCTTGGTAGAAACCTGCAATGATGCGCTGATTATGTGCTTGGGAAACATCCTCCGGAATGCCTTCCATACCAAATATCTCCACCTCGAGTCCCTGTCTGTTCGGCAGTGAGTTATCGACCATCGTGAGCGTCTCTTTATGTACTTGGTTCATGTGGACAGAGAGTCCTGCGACAAGTTAGTTGGTTCTTGACGCGGAGCAAAGGGCGAGATTGAAGACTTACCTCCAGCAGTATTTAAGCGTCGGCCACATCTTTCGCATTTGAAGTGCTTAGCTTTCTGATGGGAGATGAGGATCTTGAGATCATCGAAATCGCGCTCACCTGGGTGACTCGTTAGAAAAGAATTAAGCAGACAGACAGGAGGGAGAGCTCACAGTAATAACACCACGGTCGGGAAAGAAGCTCCTCGACATCGGGATGACCACGCTTCTTCTTACCAACCATTGCGCCGATTGTTGGAGAGATTAGTTGTCGAATTATTGATGTCGTTGTTGTGTTTGGCAAGACGAGGACTTGATGTTTGCGAAGAGGTTCAAGCGGAGTTTTGGGCTGAGCGTAGATGACTCAGCAGATCCATGGTCTGGTGGTCCGTGCTTTAGATCTGTTAAATGTGTGCACCTGAATTTTTCCCTTCAAACATCCTGATATCAAGATATCAAAATATCAAAGCGGCAACGCAGGAATTGACGATTATACATTAGGCACTTGGAAGTGCACCCTATTTATTACCCAATGAAGCGAAGGTTTAGTATACATTTCTTTCCTCCCCTCTCATCCCATAGCAATACTTTGATCAATCACTCAGCCTTCGCGGCAATACATATGAGACCCTCTTCGGAGGGCCTTCCGGATTCTTCGCGTCTTGTGTGGAAGCCGGATGGAGATTGAGAAGGGATATGATTCTTCGGGATTATATTCTCCAAGAGGAATGTTGCAAGACCAAACGGACCTTCATAGTCCATACTCTCACTCTTCACGAGACTTCTACGAGAGTGTGGCTCCTTGCGTACCAACATCTACATAAGAGTGCCACGAGAATTAAGAGACGTTACACAACATGGCATGCATTGTCACCAAGTCGACTTCATGCCTCTCAATAGAGAGTTCGGGACTATACTAGTAGTGCTCAGATGCGGTCCAAAGTCTGAGCGGGATTCTTCTCTTGCAACCATTATTCGTACCGTCTCTCATAACGGCAAGACTCCTAAATAATGAACATCTTCTTGCTAACTCCTTACAAGAGCTAGAAAGTTGTCTCTATCTCTGTATAATTCTAGACTTTTCGTTTCGAATAAACTCTCCATTCAAGCTTTTTCCAGGGCCCCACCCCACCTTGTTCTAGAAGAGTAAAGTAGGGTAAGGTAAGGTAAGTAGTGTTAATCGCAAAGCAACGTCATTGTATGCACCCCGCTTGTTTGACTTGACTTGAGGCGGAAACATTCTTATCTTATACAAGGCGGTATTCCTATATGCATCCCTCAATACATCTTGGCAGTCCGCACCTCCTCCAAACGTGCTCTTTCTTTCATTTCATTTCATTTCATTTCATGGCCCTACGACCCCGATTAACACCCCGCTTCCTAACCAACCAGTTCCCCCGGCTCTTCCTCAGCACCACATCTGCAAGAACCAAAACAACAATGTCCTCCCACCACAAACAAAACAACCCCCATGCCAAGCATCCGCAATTCGGCCACCTCCCTCTCAGCACCTCCGGCCCGCAAGACTGCGCCCTGACCGGCTCGGCCCTCCTCAATACCGCCTACCTCAACAAGGGGGCCGGATTCCCTGCCGAAGAGAGGAAGGAGTTCAAGTTGACAGGCTTGCTACCGCAGAATGCCCAGACGCTGGACCAGCAGGTCAAGAGAGCTTATGAGCAGTACTCTACCCGCACGGATGATTTGGCTAAGAATACCTTTATGACGAGTCTGGGGAACCAGAACGAGGTGCTTTATTTTAGGGTGAGTGGCTTTTCTACTTTGCTATTCTGTCGTCTGGAATCTGGAAGGCTTCTTTTCCTTATCAGAGGACGTCTATATCTCCGGCGCTCCCGTCTTTTCTTCATTGACGTTGCTCACGTGATGCCATGCATCACGTGTGGCATATGCTGAAAGCATTTGTTGAAGTCCAGAAGAGGTCTCGAGAGCTAGCTCAGTCCCCAGCTTCTCTTTCTGCATTCTGAACACCTTCTGTGACCTAAGAGTCTCCTCTTTCTTAATCTCGTTCTCACATTGGAATGCTCTACTCACACCATGTAGCTGATTCAAGATCATCTAAAAGAGATGTTCTCTGTCATCTATACGCCCACAGAAGGAGACGCCATCCAGAATTACTCAAGGTTATTCCGAAAACCAGAAGGCTGCTTCCTCAACATCAACGATGTCGGTCGAGTCCATGAAGATCTCGCTCAGTGGGGCAGACCCGAGGATATCGATTACATTGTAGTGACCGGTTAGCATCCTTGTTCTACCACCTATTATCTGTGCTGACCATTTATAGATGGAGAAGAGATTCTTGGAATTGGCGACCAAGGAGTTGGTGGGATTCTCATTTCAGTCGCCAAGTTGGTCTTGACAACACTCTGTGCTGGCATCCATCCCAACAGGACGCTTCCCGTTGTTCTTGACTGCGGGACTGATAACGAAGAACTCCTCAATGACGAACTTTACTTGGGTCTAAAGAAACCTAGAACACGTGGCGAAGAGTATGACAAGTTTGTCGATACCTTTGTCCAATCTGCGCGGAAGCTATATCCTCGAGCGTACATCCATTTCGAAGACTTTGGGCTGCCCAACGGTAAATAAATATCATCATAAGACGTCAGGCAAGCATTCATTAACTAATACCATCCTTCCAGCTCGAAGAATCCTTGATCGCTACCGACCTTCCATCCCCTGCTTCAACGACGATGTCCAAGGAACAGGCTGCGTCACCCTCGCAGCAATTATGGCCGCTCTGCACGTCAGCAAGCTCAAGCTGGAAGACATGCGAATGGTAATCTTCGGCTCCGGTACAGCAGGAACAGGAATCGCAGATCAAGTACGAGACGCAATCGCTACGGACAGCGGGAAGTCCAAAGAAGAAGCCGCAAAGCAAATTTGGTATATCCACCCACCCCTCCCTCCCCTCCCATCCCAAGCTAATAAATTAAATCCCAGGTGTGTAGATAAGCCCGGCCTCCTCCTCCAATCCCACAAAGACTCTCTCACCCCAGCCCAAGTCCCCTACGCCCGCACCGACTTTTCCTCCTCGGATACAGACCTCCACTCCGTAATCCGCACCGTCAAACCCCACGTCCTAATCGGTACCTCCACGCACCCAAAAGCCTTCACCCGCGAAATAATCACTGAAATGGCCTCCCACGTCTCCCGCCCCATCATCTTCCCCCTCTCCAACCCCACGCGCCTCCACGAAGCCTCCCCAGAAGACATCAACGAATGGACGCAAGGCAAAGCGCTAATAGCAACCGGCAGTCCGTTTCCACCCGTCAAATACGACGGGCGGGAATACGAAGTCGCAGAATGCAACAACTCGACCTGCTTCCCGGGCATCGGGCTCGGCTGCGTGCTGTCCCGCACAAAACTCCTAAGCGACAAGATGCTCGTCGCGGCCGTCAAAGCACTCGCGGCGCAGAGTCCCGCGCTGAAGGATCCGGATAAGGGGCTACTTCCCGACGTTGTGAACGTGCGGGAGATCAGCGTGCATATTGCGCGGGCGGTTATCAAACAGGCGGTGGAAGAGGGGTTGGCGCAGGAACAGGGCATTCCGAGTGACGAGGGCGAGTTGGAGGAGTGGATCAGGGAGCAGATGTGGGATCCGGTTTATCGGCCCTTGCGGAAGGTGGAGAAGGAGACGGCGGATCGGAATGCGAGGGGTGAGATGGGTATTGCGAGTGGGGGAGTTAGACTTGATTAGATGGTTGAGTTTGAGATTTTGGTATGATAGGATAGATAGATAGATAGATCGATAGATCGATCGATGGAAAATATATTATTATTCTGTCCCCCGCCCCCCGCCCCTTTTTTTTCCTTTTTAGATTAAAAGGGAAATTTATTCCCAGTCTGCAAATCCAATTACTTAATTCATCCTTTTGACCTTATCGTCGCACAACCACTTACTCCGTACTTCACCCGTCCATCGACATCACACCTCATCTCTCAGTATCAACAACCCTAACAACCAAACACAAGACCGAAAGCCCTTTTCTTGTCTTTTCTTTTCTCTTCACCTCCTTAAAAATCCAAACTTCGCATCCAATTAAAAACTCGCATCACCAGCATTGCCTAGCCCCAAGAACCCGCTTCAAGTTAAGGCATAACTTCTAGTTATTAGACTGGATAATAGTACGTAAAGCGAGGTGAGGTGAGGCGAGGTGAGTTGAGGTTATCTATATTTATACTAGCTGCGCTAGGCGAATAGAAATTAAATTAAAGCACTACTATGGAATTTTTAGAATTAGATAGGTAGAAAATGATGGGCTGGGTAGGTGGGTGATAGGCAAGGCGCTGAGATGTGGTGTGTGAAGAGTGTAAAGAGTGTGGTAGGAGGGAAGGGAACTAGGTGGTGGAAACAAGGTAGCCTTAGAATTAGCGAGGTGGCGAGGGAAAAGGGGGTTGAATCACTGGAACATTTCAAGCTTTGAATGACAGCTATATATATACTTGGCTTTTAGTCTTGGCATTAACAACTAACAGCCTTTCAAGTACTAGCTCTTATACTTAATCCATTCAGGTTGTGAGAATACATCCTACTGTCACGCGATTAGTTCCGACACTAGTGGTTAATATCACTGTATTATATAAGTTTCTGGATTAGGCATGTTATTATACTAAGAGATATTACTACTAAGAAAGTTATAAAGGGCACGAGGTTACCTTTCAAAAGACGCACATCATTCAGGTAAACACTCAGTCACGTGTGCCCCCCTTACCCTCGTAGCATATACTATTTACTCAGTACCAAGTTCGAACCACAAGCCTTACCTGTATCAGCTCGGCACGGGTACATGCTCGCCCGGATCTTGCTTTGAAATCCGACCCCACCGATATCGTGGTATAGAGTGGGAGCGGTGCTTCCGCATGGCGATTCCGCATATTCCGCACACTTGTAATGCTTTGCCAGGGCCCAAGAGTGGGAAGTTGGTTGAGGGTGTTGTTCCGATGCCGGATGGATGATAAATGGTAGGATTTGAGGGTGGAGGGTGGTGGTATATAAGACTGGAATTAGCCAGTGTTTGAAGCTGTAATTAATTGTCAGTTGGTGGATTCTGGTTAAGATCTGAGAATACGTTCCTCGATATGGCGTATCGAGAGCTAGCCTACCGCAAGAGAGCAGAGCAAGAGGCACGTATACCGGAGTCTTGGACTGTTGATACTAGGTACTTGTTCGAGTCTGGAGGGAAAAGCATCGTTGGGCAATTGACTCCTGAGGACGGCCCGAGGTTCTGGAGTAAGGTGTTGAGCGAGGAAGAGATTGAGATAACAACAGGAAATGATGCGGTCGATATCGTGGACGGCATTAGGGAAAGGAGGTGGAGTGCGGAGGAGGTCGCGACGGCGTTTTGTAAGAGAGCTGCGCTTGCTCATCAATTAGTGAGTTGTGACTCTGCGACATTTGAGTGGAGTTCTGATGAGATAGACAAACTGCCTCACGGAAATCTTCTTCGAGGAAGCCATTCAGAGGGCGAGAGACCTTGATCGAGTTCGGGATGCACACCCCGAGGCGCCTCTGGGCCCACTCCATGGACTGCCTGTTTCGCTCAAAGACACGTACCATGTTCCTGGTGTTGATGCAACGATTGGACTTGCGTGTTTTGCGTTCCAGCCCTCAACATCGTATTCTCCACTCGCTGAGCTTTTGGTCTCTCTAGGCGCGGTCTTGTATTGCAAGACGAACGTTCCCCAGACACTCATGACCGCCGACTCGGAGAATAATCTGTTCGGACGGACCATTAACCCCCATAACCGGTACCTTACGGCCGGCGGCTCGACTGGAGAAGGGCCCTTGATCGCACTCGGGGGAAGTGTTCTGGGCTTCGGCACGGATATTGCTGGCAGTTTGCGTATCCCGGCGTTATGTAATGGCGTTTATGGATTCAAACCGAGTTCGGGTATGATGCCATTCAGTGGTCAGAGACTGCCGTTTGCGCCTGGGTGGGAAGGTATTGGGATTGTTGCAAGTGCGGGGCCGATGGCGAGTTCTGTTCGGGCGTGCAGCTTTGCGCTCGAGACTATTTTGAAGGCTGGTGCTTCAGACGTGGACCCTATGTGTTTGCGGATCCCGTGGTACGAAAGTGCAGAATTAGCAAGGTTGAGGCATCCGAAGAGTTTGAGGATTGGAGTCGTGAGTGATGATGGATTGTTCACGACAACGCCGCCGGTAAGACGTGCGATGAAAGAGGCTAAGGAGAAGTTAAAGCTTGCAGGTGTGACAACTGTCCCCGTCAAGCTGCCCTTGATGTCAGAGTCATTGGGAGTGATTGGGGAAATGTTAGCCGTGAACGGCACTGAGGTACGCGATTGTCTTTTGGTCCTGTGAAACGCAGCTTCTGACTTCTTCCAGTATCTCATGGAGCTCATCAATTCAACAGGGGAACCTCTCATTCCGTCAGTCGAGAAGCTTGGCTTACTTGCAGGCTCGCCGAAAACGATGGGTGAGTATTTTGATCTGAACAGAAAGCGACAGGAAATCACGCTTGTGTACAGCAAATTCTGGGTTGAAAACGACCTTGATGCATTGATTATGCCACCAGCTCCCCATACAGCAGTACCGGAGAACACATGGGCATCTCCCAGTTATACGGCAATCTGGAATCTGCTCGATTATCCCAGTATTGTGCTTCCAACTGGGGCCGTGAATGAGACTGATATCGTGGACGGAACTGAGAATTTCTATAGTGAAAACGACAAGGAGATCTATAAACTTTGTATGAAGGTCTTCGACTCCCTGGCTAGAACCTTTGCTAATATATGTTTGTGCTAGATGACGGGCCAAGCGCTTATGCGAACACCCCGATTGCTATTCAGCTTGTTGGTAAGAAGCAGGATGATCAGGCCTTGACTGTCATTGCTGGAGTCGTAGATAGACTTTTGGCTTAAGCATGTTGAGATGCACTCACGGTATATTGAAGGCGAAATGATTGGATTGGATGCGGGGCTTTAGAAGACGCAAGAAAAAGGGGCTAGCTTAAAAATAGAATGTATCACGTGGCCTCATCGCGTCCACTTGAATTTATTCGCGACCTCGAAGAATGCAACGTTTATTTTCCCTGCAATCATCGTTGCGCTCAAATGCAGCAGATGCAGCAGTCTATATGTTTTTCGTTTCCTTAATTCGTTATGCACTGGTCCTTCTCGTCCCATTGTCCCTAATACTCTCCTCCTATCTCTACCTCTATCCCGTCTTCCACCTCTGCGCATTTCCTGCCCCTGAGCAAGATGCAAGTACGGCATACACCAATACGCTGCGGCAGCACCTCCCTTTCTCAGCCCACGATGCGACAAAGGTAGCACCTTTCAGGTTGCTTGCACTCGGTGACCCGCAGCTCGAGGGCGAGTCTCCTCTAGCTGACCCCGAAGCTGACAGCTTTCCGAATCTTGCAAAGTTCTGGAAAGATGCCCTGCTCCTCGATGGCACGAACCACAACCCTCTCCAGAGATTACGGCATAGCCTGCACGATTTAGTCGATTTTTACCTCGACGATATACCGAACTTCCTCGAAGTTTACCGCAAAAGATTGGACCATATCGGAAACGACTATTATCTCGGACATATATATCGGACAATGCATTGGTGGACTGACCCTTCGCACGTCACGGTCCTGGGCGATCTAGTTGGGAGTCAATGGATTGAGAATGACGAGTTTGAACGCCGGGGCTGGAGGTTTTGGAACCGTGTTTTTAAAGGCGGAGAGCGGATCTTTGATGAGGTTACTTCTACGCCGTCCGAGGATTTCCAAGACACCAGAATACTCGGCGAGTATCCTGCGGCTTGGAAACAGATTGTTTTGAATGTGCCTGGAAATCATGATATTGGTTACGCGGGAGATATTTCGCCAGAACGAGTGGAGCGTTTCGATCGTGTATTTGGGAAGCCAAACTACGAATTGCGTTTTCACCTACCTGTCAACGGTACTTCCGTAGAGGGAAATTCCACGAGAAATGGGGAGGATGAGCCAGTACCAGAGGAAGAGAAGCCAGTTCCCGAGCTGCGAATTATTATCTTCAACGACATGAATCTCGACACCCCAGCTTCCTCGACAGAAATGCAGGACCAGTCGTACGGGTTTCTCAATGATGTTATAACCAGTTCGCACGATGTCAATCGCTCTGCACTCTTCACCATTGTCCTCACTCATATCCCTATGCATAAGCAAGCGGGTATTTGCGTTGATGGTCCACTCTTTGATTTCTACGACGGTTATTTCGACAACGGGGTCAAGGAACAAAACCACCTATCACAAAGCGCTTCAAAGGGGTTCCTGGAGGGGGTATTTGGTATGAGCGGCGACCCAAAGGCACCTGGTAGTGGATTTGGCCGTAATGGAGTCATTCTCACGGGACACGATCATGAGGGATGTGATACCTATCATTATATCAACCAGTCCGACCCACCAGAACGAGAATGGCGAGCGATGAAATGGAAAGACGCCGTGGATCTAGGCGTTGAAGAGCAGCCTGGTGTGCCTGGGCTGCGAGAGATTACCGTTCGAAGCATGATGGGCGATTTTACAGGGAACGCGGGGCTAATGAGTTTGTGGTTTGATGAAGAGGAATGGGATTGGAAATTCAAATTCGTGAACTGTGAAATGGGAACTCAGCATATATGGTGGATTGTACATATTCTGGATCTCATCACACTTGGTGTCGGGCTTGTATATGGAATTTTGCTGGCGGTGGAGAAGCTCACGCCTCGCGAGGTTTCGAAGAAGCAGATGAGTAACGGCAAAGCCACGATTTCAAACGGGGCACCAAAAGTGGGCAATGGAAATCTTGACTCCTACTTGCCTGACTACTCGCAGACGACGAATGGAAAGCTAGATGTCCCTGATGCGGGGAAGAAAATCTTGCAGAAGAAGAAGAGCAAGAGAGATATTTAATGAAGGGGACGCTGGATGATGGTACGATATGTACGATACCCACAATACATGTAACGATATTATTTCAAACGACCAGTTCATTATTCGGACGTAGTTGTGTTGTCTAAGTGGACCTGTATGACTTGACCAGACCTTTTACTTCGTATCCATTCAACCTCATTTTCCGCCTGTTCATGAGCAAGTGGAATGGCAACAGCAGCAAAATACCACAGCCTTGTGGAACATCTGCGCCGTAAGCGGAACTGTCCTACGCACTGCCTTTTTTCTCCCTCTATCGGCGTTTTAGAAGCCTGGAAGTTGTGTGATGGATCCTGTTCAACTAATGCAAGTATTCGGACTTAACTGTTCATGCCGTAGTTTCCCATATTCCACCTACTCCCTTGAGTCGACGAAGTAAACGCCTCAATCAAAGTGAGGCTGCAAGGCGCCTTGGGTATGCTGTTGCCTTGAATAGGTGCAACGAGGCTTTGTTATTCGGAATGATACACCAGACCAGCCACGCTTACATTCTCAGTCCAGGTATAGGTAACTTCGGGTTAAAGTAAATCGACTCGAAAAAAAAGTAAATCGACGCATACTAGCTAAATCGGGAACGCATTACATAGGCTATATTCAAGCACAGACACGTCCACCTCGCTAGGTACTTCCACCGCCACCCAAAGCGCAGTGGCACCCGAGGTACCCGACAAGGTCGGCCCGTACACTGCATAACACGGGTGAATTGAATAAAAAAAAAAATTTATATGCAAAATGCATAGGTGACCTCTAAAGTGACTTACGGTCCCACCTAAATAGTTAGCGAAATAAGGTCACCCTTAGAGGACGCGTCGCATAACTGCACACCCACCTAAACTTTAAGGTTTGCGCTAACTTATATAACTAGTGAGTTATACATTATGCATGCACCTCTCTATAGATTGGTCCCTAAATCCTTAATATTTAATATTTTAACATCTTATTATATCCTTAATTAACCTCCCTCTACCACTAGCACTATAGTAGCCTTTTACTAGCCTATAAGTACGCTAATGCGTATATAGATAGTCTCCTCCCTTAAAGAAGCAAAGCGCTATATCTATAATTTCGCTTGCTAAGGTTAATTTAGGTATAAAATTAGGGATATAAAGAAGGATAAGAAAATAAATAAGATTATAAAGCGTATATAGTATTATAACCTTGCAGGGCAGTTAGATAAGAGGAATAAAAGCTTAGAAACCTATGCCTTAAAGAAATATAAT
>QGMF01000815.1:0-16306 GCA_007821475.1 Lachnellula arida
TAGTCTGAGCCGGCCTTCCAGGGAAGACCAGAAAGCATAATCGTTACAGATGGTAGCATAATCACTCCCTCCTTAGTAATTGCCTTCTAGCTAGCTAAGCATATTATAACTAAAGCCTTATCTTTCCACCCTTAACTAGCACGCTTTCCTAATGCGTCTTGCTATAGAGCTTTATCAAGAATAGCTTAGATTATCTTATTAGTCTATTTAAGGGGCGTAGCCTTAGGCTTTTTAGAGGTTTAAGACTACGTATCGCCTAATTAGGACTTATCATTAACTAGAGAAAGGTTTTTTGCCTTTCGAGGCATCTTGGGATATATATATAATAAGGGGATCACGATATAATTAGAGGAGTTAAATAGAACTGCAATAAAAGGTATAATCGCATTAAAACACCACCGCAAAGTCGACGCGATCCTACTAAGATTACTATGCCTTTTTAGGCTAGATCTATAATCAGGTGATGCTCCCTATTCCCTAAAATCCCACGCTAGCCAAACGCTAAATCTATCACCAAAAAACAGGGTTATTGACGCAAAAGGGCTTTTAGGGATTTTAGTTAAAGGGGAAGCAATATCCCTAATAACCCTAATATCCCTTTGAGGGATATCGCGCTGGCCGAACGGGCCCTTATTATTTCTTCCACACCTGGGAACTTCCCAAAGTAGAAGTAATCCTCCGATGTGCACCATGTGGGATGGTAGCTGCAGCTTTCCAAAGGAAGGTTGGCACACTCATTCATGTTGAGACTCCTCAGCTTCAGATATAGATATATATAAAAGCCATGCAACGCCATACCTCACGTAGGTACTCCGGTCCGGTAGTTGCAAGCACAGCAGAAAGCAATTCGACCGGACCGGACCGGTACATCTGTGTATAGGTCACGTGCGTCTATGAGAAGCCGAGGGAAATGCCGGGGGAACATTTGCGGGGAAAGACGGACGGGTGAATATTCTGCCTGCCCTGTCTGGATCCGGGGGCCGGGGGAGCTTCGCCCTATTTTCGCAGCTTCAGTCGCAAGCTGCGATACTTCCTCTGTTTATTTATTTTGTGTGAAGTTGGTTACTTTGTCAGTGTCGAATTGTATCTCTCCTCGCAATGTCTTCAGCAGCACTTTGTTTTCGCTCGGCGAGAGCTTACACCAGGAATAGCACCAAGGTATGCAGAGAGAGAAGCTTGTAATTTGGGTCTACCGAGCTTCCGCGATTGAGGAATCAATTACCCATTGAAAGCTGCAATTCAATATGTCCTACTGACCACCTATAGCAATCAATTCTTCTCGCTCGCACATTTGCTTCGACAGCTCGACGCCATGAAATCAACAAAGTCTTCCCCTCGGCCTCGGAAGCCCTGAAGGACATGAAACCGAATTCTACCCTCCTATGCGGTGGATTCGGTCTCTGTGGAGTTCCCGACACCCTGATTGACGAAGTCCTCGCCAAGAAAGACATCACTGGCATTACAGCTGTTTCCAACAACGCCGGAACAGACGAATCGGGATTAGGGAAGCTGCTCAAGACGAAGCAGATCAGTAAAATGATTGCTAGTTATATTGGCGAGAACAAGACATTTGAGAAAATGTACCTTACTGGAGAAGTGGAACTAGAATTGACTCCACAAGGAACTCTGGCTGAGCGTTGTGCTTCTGGCGGAAAGGGAATACCTGCATTCTACACACCTGCAGCATTTGGCACAGTTGTCCAAACCGGGGAATTATCGCTACGAAACAACGCAGACGGAACACCAAAGGAATACTCATACCCCAAAGATGTCAAAGTTTTTGACGGCAAGCAATACTTGTTAGAAGAGAGCATCAAGGGCGACTACGCCTTTGTAAAGGCCTGGAAAGCAGACAAGCTTGGAAACTGCCAATTCCGCCTAGCAGCCAACAACTTCAACGGAGCCATGGGCCGAAACGCCAAAATGACCATTGTCGAAGCCGAAGAGATTGTCGAGCCCGGCGGCATTGCCCCGGAAGCCGTACACCTGCCAGGAATCTACGTCAAGCGCGTAATCCAGTCCCTCACTGCCAAAAACATTGAGAAGTTCACATTCGCAAAGGATCCGAATGACCCGTCTGCCAAAGCGGCGCTGGGAAGTGGAGATACCGCCGCGAAGAGGGAGAGGATTGTCAGGAGAGCTGCGAAGGAATTCAAGAATGGCATGTACGCCAATTTAGGAATCGGCATGCCAATGCTGGCTCCTTCATTCGTCGGCCCAGAAGTCGAGGTACAGCTACAATCCGAGAATGGTATTCTCGGCCTGGGGCCATACCCAGTGAAGGGCAAAGAAGACGCTGATCTCATCAACGCTGGTAAGGAGACCGTGACACTGAAGCCTGGAGCTGCTGTCTTCGGATCTGAAGAGAGTTTCGGCATGATCAGAAGTGGTCGTGTTGACCTTACTATCCTCGGTGCTATGCAAGTCAGCGGAAGCGGTGACTTGGCTAACTGGATGTTGCCTGGGAAGGTCAAGGGATTTGGTGGCGCTATGGATCTTGTGTCGAACCCTAGCAAGACCAAGGTCGTGGTTACGATGGAACATACAGATAAGAAGGGGAATGCGAAGATTTTGAAGCAGTGTGCTTTCCCACTAACGGGTAAGGCTTGTGTGTCGATGATTATTACGGAATTGGTAAGTTTCAAATTAAATCTGCAGAGAGTAGGTGCTAATAAGTGTTCAGGGTGTCTTTGAGGTGGACTTTGCTACGGGTCTGACATTGACTGAGATTGCCGATGGAGTGACGGTGGATGAGATTAAGAGCAAGACGGAAGCTCCTTTCAAGGTGGCAGATGATTTGAAGCCTATGCTGTAAATAGATCATAGCACTTGTTTTGAAAGCAGGGAGTTTAGCAAGTTGAATTTTTTGGATTTAAAAAAGGTCCAGGTTTGTTATATAGTTGATCAAATGCATACCCAAAACCATCTCATAGAGCGGAATTCCTTCAAGGCCCGTTTATCAATCCCCTTTCATGCTGATGGCGGGGTATATATATGTATATATCACGTGCGAATGCGGGGTATTCATCTGCTCAATTCCATTCCGAGCAGCCTCAATTGCATCATCATCATCATCAGACAAAATACTCACAACCCTTAAAACACCTCCCTCCCTCTCGCTTTCCCAAACACCAACCATCAAACCATGTCCACAAACCCAACATTCCCCCTCTTCCCCACCCTTCCCACCGAACTCCGCCTAAAAATCTACACCTACATTCTACACATCACCTCCGCAACCCCGCGAATCCTCAAAATCTCCCCCTTCGCACCAACCCCAATTTCCAACACTCCGCCCCCAATAACGCTCTCTATCTGTGCCGAAGCGCGGGCGTTGACACTGGCCTCTTATTCATACCTAGAGCTCGGTACTCAGGCGAGCGCTCCCGAGTCGAAAGGGGGAGTAGCAGGTCCGCTGATACCGGTGGATTGGGAGTCTCAAACACTGTATATCTCAAATCTAACTCCTCTATGTAAGTAACTACACACCTTTTTCCTTTTTCCTTCTCCTTTCTTCCCTCTTCACCGAATCAAAGAAAGATAGGCCTTATTCCGTAATTCCTAGTTAATTAATTAACGGGAAGTCCGGCATACTGCAGTACTCTCACCGTCCCTCCTCCAAGCCTTCCTCTACGACTTCTCCACCAGCCCCTCTCGACACCACATCCAGAGCCTAGCCATCGATCTCCGAGTCTGGCACGAGCTAGCCGACCATGGCTTCTTGGGGATTTTGGCGCGGTTGAGGGCCCTGAGGGAGGTGAAGCTTGTGGTGGAGTTTGGGAGGCGGTTTGAGGGCCAGTTGGGGTTTTTGGAGGCCCCGGAGTGGAGGGGGGATTTGAGGTGGTTGGCGAAGAGGGCGGGAGGGGAGGTTAATGGTGGAAGTGGAAGTGGAGGGAGGAGCGGGAAGGATGGAGGTGGGGATAGGAATGGGGATGGGGATAAGGGGAGAGAGGTTAAGGTGGAATGTGTTATTTTGACGAGGGGTGGTGAACATGCTTGAGATCTGGAATCTTTTGGATAGTGACGAGCACAGGAATATACGGTAATGACGGTATGCACATCAAGGTTCCATGGTTATACCTCTCTTACGCGCGACATATCTGACAGCTTTAGTGAGTTTTTATCAAGACCCTCAGAACACTTTTCTTCACCCCATATCAAGTACTTGCACACTATTACGTACCATCACCCTCTTTCTTCTTTTCCAACCCAGCATAGAAGTATCGCCGCGCACAAATCTCCTCTCCTCTCCTCCCACTTATCTATAAAACCATGCCCTCTCTCCAAGAATATCACCCAATAAGCATTCCATACTTCTCTGCTTCATCTATACCTTCTCGTCGTTAGCATGGCTCCGTATCCTTACTTCGCGTCCTTGAGTAAAACTTCTAAATCCACCTTCTGATCTCCCTTATGATTCACCCATTGCAATTACAACCCATGATCTATGCATCCTCATTCGTTCATTCGTTCTTTCATTCGTTAATTCAACTTAATTGCTGTCAAGTAACCACGGCCAGTCAGTGAATTTGAATTTGAATAGTTTCAAAGAGAGCCTTGCGAGAAAACTATTTACGCGTCTGTCTGAAGGAAGACTTTGACAGGACAGGGATTGCATATCTGTGTTGACTGTCTGGGTATTCCCAGGTGGCCCCAACATTCTTTGCGGCATGAAAGGGGCTGGCAGGAAAAAGAAGTGCTACGGGGGCTTTCTTTTATAGATATTAGGAATACGTCTAGTTGACGATTTCCCTGCTATGTGGTCACAATCCGCAATTAGTAAAGAACTGCCACGCAAGTTCATTCCTGCTTATTCCCGATTCACTCTCATATCAAGTCTAATAATGGATGTAAACCCCGTCCATAAAACACGCGTTTGATCCTCTCAGCAGAATTCAATAAACTGTCGAGGAGGTCTCCAGGGTACACAGTCACAGCGACTGTTTCATCAAACCAGCTTTGCAATTCCATCTGAAGTTGCATCTAAAGTTCCTTCGGAAAACCGCCTCCTGTCCATTCCAAGATAATCACCGTGCTATTTATCTTCTACCACGATCAGAAAACTGATAGATTAACTTCTATTTGAAAACCCTCTGGGTGCGTCTAACGCGGAGCATAGAGGGTCCCTATTTTAAATGTGAGAACTCGCGCTAGCTCTCTCTTCTATGCTATAGTATCAGAATCAAGATCGCACACGCTTAGTTATTCTCATATTATCATGTTTTAATTAGCAATTAATGCATCCCACTATGTCTATCAACTTTAGTCTTCTAACATAATTCCAAAGTGTGATAATCAGAATTAGCATCAGCATAACAAACACGACTCAGAATCTGATCGATTAGGTAGATGCTGCAACTACACCCCAAGAGACATCGTCAGGATAAGGATATAATATTTGTGTGGAAGTTTCTACACGCAAGAACTATAATATATATTCATGACCGGGCGAGAAGGGGGAGAAGGGGGAGCAAGGGGGAGAAGGGGGACCCAAGATAGATAGATGATGGGTGGACCTGTAACCTTTTTACGGTCTGTGAGAGTATAAGCAATGAAACAAGAAACCGGAGAACTTATTGCCTTTCTTTTGATATCCCGTGCCACCAAGAATATTATAATACTTTAGTGCTGCTTTGGCACTGAAGTCCCGCTATCGATGTATCGAGACGCTGTACTGCTGTCAATAAGCGCATTGCATCGCACTGCTGTCAACTTTGCATATTTTCAGTGACATTCACTCATTTCAACCTCCCAACGAACCAGCGAAATAAGTCTCTCCACTCCGCCCCTACCTCCCTTCTGCATATTTCTTTCTCAAGAACCTAGTTCCTGCATCACCACAGTTCACAGACCCCGACGCTGAGGGTCAACAACAGGCGGGTATTCGGAAAGCGTGCAAGTTGAACGAAGACAGCAGTAACAGAGGTATTTATAGCTGTTATGTCCCACTCCTGCTGTGTACACCGGTGACGGTGAGTCAGGAAACGAACTACCGGTATTTTGATAACAGGAGAGGAGCTTATGCTATAAGATGATAGTAGAGAAGTCGTACTAGAGCGATGTAACTAGCTCACAACCTGACACGCTTTACGGGATCCGGTCTGCAAATATAGCTAGCTACCTAAATGGAAAAACAACTCTGGAATTCCAGAAGTACGCTGTCGCTGTGGGCACCAGACACGTCTGGTATAACGAGGGTGAACTGGGCGACACTATCGGTGCTAGAAGTTGAGATTATAGTGGAGGAATCCATGGATCGTAAAATGTCTATGCAGTTCTCTATGAAATGAACTCCTTGAACGGATAAGCGCGGGTACTTTTTCTTGCGAGTTGATTGTTGTCAAGTGGCGTTTCGTTGTCAAGTTTACTTAACGGTCAGAGAGAAAAGGCATTCGTTCATACTGGATTCAAAAGAACTTTTTGCATGGTATTGTTTCCTCCCTTTTGCTTGAAATTCATTCATTGCTCCTCTCTTCTCCTCTTCAGAACCACGATTAATTTATAAGTTGCGTTAACTGGGGGAGTCGGGCGCTTGTGGTGAAGCTGAAAGCTGGTTGGGGAATATCCTGTTAGGAAACCTTGTGTTTTATAGCAAATGGATTTGAATCACAAGTAAAATTCGGAACTGAGTACTCGGAACAGAAATTAACTTCCATGGCACTGCTGTGTTTAGTCGGCAGTATTACACTAGGAAAGGTGGAAGGGAGGGGTTGCCGTGAAAGTGTAAGCCTTTGCCGTGCCACAAGAGATATAAAAGTTTATGCATGGCAGTCTGGAAGTCTTTGCATAGACAACAACGAAATACATTGAAAAAAAGTTCAGTGCTCGCAGAGAGGTTAGTGTATAGGCCCTCTTGACCGAAATGCGAAACTGTATAACTTGAGAACTCAACGACATACAGTGGCCTGGAACAGCCTTGATCAGGTCTGGCCTTGGGACCAAAGCGCAAAGTGAACGAATGAAGATTTGGATTGACAGCAAATAGGTTCTTGACCAACTTTTATTCCCTCATATGATTATCCACTCACATTCCTACGTTTACTATGATGGGATCCTGCAAAGAGACAAAACAGAACTCACAACGTGACACCGATTCTTTTTTCCCCAGGGTTGGTGTGACCTCCAGGCAATGTTGCAGGTCGACCAGCGTATAACTGATCTCCGGTTCTGATTTCTTTTTTCGGCATGATGAAAGGTTCGCTATATAGCACTTTGATTGGATCGAGAAAGTATCTCAAAGGAGTGCTTCAACACCACGTAATATCTTCATCGCTAACACAGGTCACTAAAAGTTTAATCCCAGCATTTTTTTACTGTTTGAATGAGAGACATTTGCACCGGCACTGGATAGGTATCTTATACCCTTTTCGCGCGAAGACTGATTCACCATTTAGTCACTCCGTACCGTGCCACAAGAGATATAAAAAGCCCATGCATAGCTGTCTGGAAGTCTTGCATAGAAAATGAGCTTAGTACTCTGCCCCCTCAAGCTTGTGTCACCATTGGTTAAGGTCCATCAACCGGATTTGAGAAGTTGGCTTATGGACCATCTTGACCGAAATACAAAAACGTATTCTCTATAAGCCAAGACTTAACAACCATACACAGTAGGTCAAAGAACCTTGATTTGACGGCAAGCAAACGACCAAGAGTCTGGAATGACAGCAAATGAATTATCGACAGACTTGTATTTTGCCTTGCTGGTCTTCACTAAAAGCCTTACATTAACGCGTTTTGCGTAAACGAAAAATAATAAAAAACCCACGAGATGTATCCATCACTCCCAAGAAGGTTATCATAGGGGGTAGACAGGCTAACCGCTGATCATCAGGTGCTTAACGAATTTGCTCTTCCAAAGAAAGAGAATGTAGCACACAATTTATACCTCGTTCGAGTGAAGACTCATCCACCACCCATCCACCACCTACCTACCTACATTCTCCCAGATTAAGCAATCAATCCAGAAGAGTACATACACTTCTCCACCATCCCGACCCACCCACTCGCCTCCTCGAAACAGATCTATAAAAACCCGCCCGCTACCTTCGTTACTATTCAGGTAAGCAACAGACGGACAGAGCCAGTTTATACATCTTCTGCTCTTGCTCTTGCTCGCGCCGACTGCAATAGAGACGTTAGATTTAACATCCCAGGGACTTGGGAATTGCTACAAACTCACAACCTGTACTAGAAACCAATGCCCATTTTTTAATCTACCCACTGAATGAACGAAAGGGGTTATTGACAGCAAAACCCATCGCACCTCACAAAAGAAATGCCAGTCTTGCAACATCTTATCCCCTCACGCTCCTTATTTCTTAAACCAAGTACGAGTACCGCAGTAAAAAGGCATCTCGCAGCACTTCGTACCAGAACTGCGACATATCGATTTGTTTTTGGGAGAGTTCGAATCGTTTGAATTATCTCGATCCGAAGTCCCCCACAACATACGGATTTATACAGATTTCCACACCACGAAAAGCGCAATTCACATCATCAGTAAACTAGAACAAGCATCGGACTCGGTGGCAAGAAAGAATATAGTACGCAGGATGGTTACTATTCTCCAAGCCGAGAAGTTATACTTGGCTCTGAAGAATGGTGGAAAGTAAATATGTTCCTTCTATAGTTCCATAGCCATATTTGAAGGAGGTGGTGTAACCGCTCTCAGAGGCAAAAGTGAGGTATTTCCAGAAGAAAAGAAATGAAACGGTGGGCTGTGTAATAATCCAGGAGTAGTGTTGTATTGAAATCGGCATATGTATTGCTAGAGGTGAATCAATAGCATTCGTGGTCCACATGAACGTTGCAGATAAATACGATACTTGCGAGCCGCTTCCTTGTGATGGATATGCCGTCCTGCCACTTGGCTGCGCTGTACGGGTGATGGCTCTTTGGATCACTCTACTCTTCCAGTATGGGAAATTCCAGATGGATCTTGTGAAAGAATGTATTCATGCAACAATACCCTAACCATACTCCAAACACCAAGCATGATTTGCTAACCAGAAAAAACTGTACTCCTTGTACTCCGACCGTGATACTCCAAGCCCCATGTTATTTATACGAGTAGCGCAGCAATGCCCTCATAAGCCCTCTCTACAGTCCGGGCCCCCATCCCAGGCAGCCCTATCAGCTGCTGCAAATCCGTGATAATACCTCCATCCTCTTCATCATGCAGTGCCAAAAATTCAATCAAGTCCCTCGCTTTCTTTCCTCCAATGCCACTGAGTCCCTTGATAAGTGCTACATCTCGAGAGTTTATAGTATCGAGGAGATACCGTGTCCGAGGAGTTTGCGGTGGGTTTGAATCAGTATTGGAATCGTCGGCGAAAACGTGAAGTGTGGATTTCGCTGCAGATTTGGACTTGTGTTTCTTGGGCTTCGCTATTGTCCTGTAGGAAAAGCTATCGTCGTCCTCGTAGTTTCCCGCGTTCATAAATGCCGAGCCGTTGTATTCATCATCAGATTCCACCGTATTTGTTTTCCTTGGTTTGGCTTCGGGCTGAGGCTGAGGCTGAGGCTGAGGTTCAGGTTTGTGTTGAGGTTGAAATTGAGGTTGAGAAATTTCAGACGCAGCAGGAGTGGGCAGTTGTGCAATTGCAGAGATAGGTGCTGTTGCAACCCCGCTCCGCTTTGGAACTACCACTGGGACTGGCCCCCTGGATACTACCTCTGCGTCTTTCTTTGCTACAATCTTTGCCTTCAGGCCATCGATCTTCTTCCGCAGCTTTTCCTGGCCGGGGAAGAATGGAACAGCCATCTCATACATCTTCAGAGCGCTGAAGTCTTCCCCTCTTTCCTTGTGCTGCTTTGCCATAAGAAGAAATCGTAACCCTTCTGCCCTCTCATCTTCCGCGTCGCCATCCTCTATCTTTTTCTCTAACGCTTCAAGCCGTCGCTGAACTGCCTCACTGATCTCGGATGGGGGATTGGCTGTCGGTTGGTTGAGAGCACGGGTCGCCAGGGCCTCTGATACCTTTCGCTCAATCATTTCTTCAATCTTGGACGCTGATAATTCAGCCGCGGAATTTGGACCCGACACAGTGGGTCGAACAATCTTGGTAGGACGAGAGTTGGTCGATGAATCCGAAGGTCGTTTCTTGGCTGTCCGGGCTGGATGGGTAGTTGGATTTGACGATCGTGGTGCTGATTTCCCCCTGTCCGTGTACACTGAGAATGCTTTTGCGGGTTTGTCTCCCCCCTTTTGAGCAACGTTAGTTACATGAGTATTATGAGCATTGGCCAATGGTCGTAACGGTTGTCGAGAGATGTTGTTTCCGGTGATAGCTGATGCCTTTCTTGGCGGTTGTGTGAATACCACCTCGTTCTCAATCTCTCTTACTTCTATCCGCTTTGCCCTTGAGCTGACGTTGAGACTTGAGAGAGTGTCTAAGTGATATGATCGCAATGGTGCTAAGTTCAATATCATAATCGTAATTCCGTTATTCTGACCCAGACTCAGAATCCGTGTCATTTTGGATTCCCGGTAAGGAATTCGTTTGTCCCCACGCCCGATGGCATCAACACATTGACTCAACACGAATAGAGATTTGTTGATGCTCGCGGATTCGACCATTCTCTCCTTGTTATTCTCTGTCCTCCGGTTGTCTTCCGAACCAGCCAAATCAATCGCAGATGCCGTGCTAATCAACGTTTCATCTCCATTGATCTGCGTAACCTTAACCATCAGAATCGCATGACTCCTACTGCTTTGTGCATTCAGCTTCGTACCCGCTGTGCTGCGATTGTTGTTCGCCTCGATATACAACCTTTCAAAGTCCTTTAGATCGTCACATTCCCGTTCGGACAAGCCAACTACGATTGTCTTTCCATCTTTCTCGCGAAGTGGGAGTCCTGCCAAGGAACGCTTGTCGGGCGACTCGAATAGGTCGTAGACCTTGTCGTTGTAGATTTCGTAGTACGAGAGGGTAACAGAGACGGACGTCTCTCCGCCAGAATCCTTGGTAACCTTCTTTCCTCTCCGGTAGATACCACTTAGCAAACGTGGAATGACTCCTCTCTCTGCCAGCTTCATGCCGCCTCTCATTGTATGCGTCTTGCCCGTACCCGTAACGCCATATGCAAAAATTGTAGTATCGAGGCCTTGGAATAAGGACTTGAGGGTCGGCGCGACTTGTTTAGATCAGCTCATGTACTCAAAACCGAGTTGTGGGTCGGTTCCTACTTTCTTTGTTGAACAATTCCTCCTGGGTAGTCTCCAGATCATAAACGCCATTGAACGCGAAACTAAACACCTCGGCCTCGTTCTTGGGATTCGGTATCCGCACAATATTCGTAGGCTTGTCGTCCTGACTAGATTCGGCGCGCACGATTATATCCTTTTCCAATTCCTTGTCCAGCAAAGGGCGGATTCTTGCTACCACTGTGGTGCTGTTAGCGGTGGAACAGCGGTGGAAGGGTAATGTTTTGGTGATGGATTTGCTTACCTCGAACAGACATGGCTACGATGGCAATTGAGAAACAGAATGAGTGTGATAAGGACCAAAGAAAGGTGCAAATTCAATAATCGCAAAACGTAGAGCCACTTGTACTCTGTCTGAAAGTTCCCTGCTCCGTTACCGTGAATATAGCTTGGGGTTGGGGTTTGGGTTGAGGTTGAGTGGGTCTAAATTACGGCGCGTTTTGGTTGCCATCGTAGCAACGAAGCAACGTTGATTTAAGCACGTGATCAACCAGCTCCTGGCAGGGAGGCCCTTCGTATTCTCTATAGATGACCATGTGGTTCTTGAATTGAGCCTTCTGAGGGCATTAAAGACCCAGGATGGCCTCCAGTTTTGGTAAGGTTCTTGGGTGATTTTAGTTCTCACTTGACTCGGGACATTATTCATTCATACATATTAATTACTTCGCTAATAGCTGTATACTGTACAAGAAAGGGGTATCTAAAGTGATCAATACAGTCTGCCGCATCTATACCCTGTGTAAATGTATATGCAACGCCAACATCCCGCTATGCTGTTTCATCATTCCATGCATCATCAACCATACCGTCGTCTTAAATGATCTTCAACTTGAAACCACATTGCACCCATCGACTAGCCACGAAGAAAATTGTTCCCGCAACCATCGTTACGCCACAGAATATCTGCAGATAACGGAATTCCCCGTTGTCTTGACTGAGCAGAGCGCCGCCGATGGGGCTGCCGGTCAAGCCCGCCAAAGCGACGCAGAAAAAGAACGTCCCGGTACGGACGCCTATTTCTCGAATCGGTGAGATTTGCGCGATGAGTGAGGGAGATAGAGAGACGAATGCCCCAGACGAGAACCCGTAAAGCGCGCAGAACACAATGATAGGTGCATTGCTTGACGACGGAAGCCAGAGACCCAACACGATGATGGCAGAGAATGCCGAAGTGGCAATCATGACGTTGAAGCGGCCGACACGATCTGCAATGAATCCAGGAAGGATTCGTCCGAAGATACTGGCACCGTTCAAAATCGCCAGTAAGTAGTCGGAGAGATTTGTCGACATTCCATTCTTTTGAGCTCTGACGGATGGAATTAGCATAGCGTCATCTCAATTCCATGAAGGACTTACTGAAGGATGACGAAGTTAAAAGGCAAGAAGGTGCCGAAGAAGAACGTGAAGGCCGCCACGCAAATCAGAGCGTAAGCAGGTTGTCTCAAGGGGCGAACAAACTCCATCAGGACGAGGGGCTTTGGTTTTGGGGCCAAACGAGCTTTTACAGTTAAGTTGGCTATAACCATCATGCCCAGGATCATAAAGGCGGCCGCTCTCATTGTCCACGGGAAACCAATTTGCGGGATAAGTTTTGTGACCATTATGGGAAATATCACTCCGCCAAGGGAAGAGCCGGATGCCATGATTCCATAGGCTGCTGCACGATTCTTGAAGAACCACTGACCAACACAACTCATTCCGGGATAGAAGATTGCGCTGGCACCTAGAGCGCTAACGACACCCTGTGCCAGAAAGAATTGATAGTACTGGGTTGAAAGTGAAGTCATCATTAGACCAAAGACGTGGAAAAAGGAGCCTGTGAGGAGCAGATAGCGAGGGCCGTAGTTATCAAATAACTTGCCGAATACAGGACCACCAAGAAACATCATGAAGACTTCCATAGAAGGAATCCAAGAAACGGTACTGGATGAGTACTGGCTCAGCGGATGTGTTTGATAGTAGTCCTGGAATACGCCTATACAGTTTATCCATCCTGTGGCAAATTAGTATATACTGTCAAGAAAACTTCCAGCGATAAGGAGCAGACGCGATAAAAGACGGGGGGTATGACAAACCAAAGGAGCAAAATAAACATAGCCAGCCACCTAAAACCACCAGCCATGCTTCAAAGCCCCCATCTGGAAAATCGGCTGGGTTGATACCACCTGCAGCTGGCGTTAATTTGGGTGCTGCTCCGTTCTTCTCCAGGTCTGCCTCTGCCTCTGCTTCTCCTTCTGGGAATATATTTGCTTCAGTCTCCATATTTTGGCTTCCGGGTTCAAGATCAAGCGTTTGCTGTGTTCCATTTGGAGAAGATTTGCCCGCTTCCAACGCTTTCTCCTTCCCCTGGGAACCGCTCGGGGTTTCAAGTTCGTGAGCCATCGAAGTTACTTAGATATTGAAATGAAAAGGGAGAGAAAATTAAAAAGGATTAGAATTCAGAGCTTGCGACGTGCCGTAGATCGACCAAAGATAAGTAGTGAGTAGATTATTGAATGCTGCTCGGTTTGATTTACCACAGAAACGGGTCAAACTTTAAGGAAATTGCAAGTGCGATGTTTTCCTTTTTATATGCATACGGGAATGAAGTGAATATACTTCCAAAAGCAACTACCGGTAGATGAGTCACGTGCAAAATCCATATCCACGGTATTATAATATCCCTTTCCATTTCCCTATTATTTGGTGCCGGATTCGCACTTCCGGTACAATAGTCCTCGGCCTTAAGTTATGCCCGCGGCCTTAAGTTATGCCCGAAAAACAGCGAACCGTTTGAGTGCCGTCGGAATACCTACGGAGTAGTCGCTTTTTTCTCAAGTCTGACAGTGGAGACTGTTTTTACTCCACAACTTCATACTGTCCGCCCACTAAAATGCTTAGAATTGATAAAGAACAGGCCTCTCCCCCGCTATGTCTTTTGCTGTTCTAGGGATTTACAGTAGGGGTACGGTATCGCGCCAGTCATTGGTATGTGCGGGATGGGATCTACCTATCCTTTCCACGCTAAAAGGACAGGTCTAGTTTCAGACGTAAGGAAAAAGCGAGTAAATTACCTACCTTCGTAGATTGACGCGGTGATGTTTGGACCAATTGGAGACGACAACAGCTCTTCAGGCCAGCCGCTAGCACGGGTTTGAAAGCTTGATTCACTTTAGCGGCGGAAACCAGAGTTCTGTTACGGAATCTGGGGTCGAGCGTACATATTATTAATCCAACCCGATTTCTGTTTCACCTACTACTACTCCGTATAAAAAGAAACTGGACCTGCACTCCAACCTTGACGCTTACAGTGCTATCTACAATGAAGAGAATGCAAAGTACTTACCTACTAAGGCAGGTATAACGAGAGCGACTCTAACGTGTACGTGTAAAGAACTTCTATGCACGTAAGCTTAAGGTAGTGTGAAGGAGATGCGGTATACGCGGTATAGCATACGGAGTACGGAGTACTGTCTTTTCTTTCATTCTAACTGTCTTACTGTTTTCATATTATAAATCTGTATTCCGCTCCACTTAAAGAGCTTAGATCTAATAATTTTAAGGCCTCGAGACTCTGACTTAGAAGCCTCACTTTAAGATTAGTTTGGTTCGAATGGTTTATACTAGGAGTTATAGTAGCAAATATACTCGTAATTACTATAGCCAGCTTTCCTTTAAACGCATCATCATACAAGTACAGTAGCAGTCCACAAGAACAAGCGTAAAAAGTGCAATTTAACCTCTCTAAGCTAACAAACTTATGAATCAAGAAGGGAAGTTTTTAGCTTCAACGTCGATATGTGAGTTTTTCTAAATCAACTTGAAAAATGTCTAGACCAACTTGAGCTAGCCAAATCGGGAAGCATTACGTAGCACGCTAAGCAGGGTCAAAGCACGTACAGGCCCACACGCCAAGTACCTCTCCCGACACTGAAATTAGGAGGCACCCGAAGTACCTGGTGTGCCGGCCTGTACGCATAAAATCAGGTGAATTAAATTAAAAAAATATTATATGCAAAATGCATAAGTGACCTCCGAAGTGACTTACGGTCTCACCTAAATAGTTAGCGAAATGAGGTTACTCTTAGAGGACGCGTCGCGTAACTATACACCCACCTGAATTTAAGGTTTGCGCTAAATTATATGACTAGTAAGTTATGTATTATGCATGCACCTCTCTATAGATCGGTCCCTAAATCCTTAATATTTAACATTTTAATATATTATTATTATATCCTTAATTAACCTCCCTCTACTACTAGCACTATAGTAGCCTTCTCCTAACCTATAAGTACGCTAATGTCTATGTAGACATTCTCCTCCCTTAATGAAGTAATAACTGCCTTTAAAGATTTCGCTAAAAAATATTAATTTAGTCCTAGAATATAAGATACCTAAAAGAAGGCCGGCAAACCTCACTAGCATATATTAGTATATAAGCTTGAAGGATAGCTAGATAGGAGGTTCAAATCCGTAGAAATGCACCCCTTATAGTAATGCAACCGCAAGACTATAAAGTGCAACTATCCTTTTAAAGTTTAAATAAAAATTAACCTCGCTAGCGATTAGGATCTTAAGACCTTAGAGGAGGAGCATAATTATAGGCCCCTAGCTTCTCTCGCTGTAACACCTACTTTTCGCTCTATAGACTTGCTAGATAAAGAGATTATATAAATTATTAATATATTAAAGGCAGGCCAATCTCCTAAATAAATTATTACCTTTCTATAAGAGGAGAACCTTAACTAGTTGCTTATTATAAAGGATATTTCAAATCTACTCTAGGCATTAAAAAGGATTACTCTTAAGGGGAAGAGTGAAATCTAATAGCTTCTCGATTAGCTATAAAGTAATAGCTTCACTTTTAATTATTACCTTAATGTAGATAGCGCAATTAATAGGCTATTTTATATTTACCCTAAAAACCTCGCTCTCTTTAAACAAAATCCTGATATTATCTTAATAGATAGCATATACTAGACGAATCGATTTAAGATACTAATACTATATATTAGGGGTATAACCTTAAATAATATAACGATCTCTATAGGAGTCTGTTTTCTAAGGAATAAGAAGATAGAGGATTATAATTAGGTAATAGAGAGGTTTATGTAACGATTA